>OMKK01044724.1:0-10936 GCA_900302305.1 Polymixia japonica
CATCTCACGCTGTTCAGAAATGAAACTGCGGATGAGATGAGTTGATGAGCAAGATGAGATCAGTTCTATGTTAATTTGTTCTCTACCTACCTGGCTTCTTGCACACACACAGAGAGAGAGAGAGAGAGAGAGAGAGAGAGAGAGAGAGAGAAATGTAATCTTTCATGTCCCCTTTGAGGGGAAAAGTGGGCAGTCAGCAGCACAAAGTCACCTCTTCAAACACCAGTCAAAGGTTTAGGCTTAGATCAGGCCGGGCAGAGTACTTTCAGAGAGGAGTGTTTGGAGAGGCCATTTTGCAGTACTTGGGGAAGGATGACAGAGGTAGTGATCAAAGTCTCTCATATAACTGGACTAAATGGCCTAGATGCAACCCACACAGCATCACTCTAGGCCAATGACTCTGCATGAATCAGTGGAGATCAATACAAAACCCTATAGGCAAACAAGCTGTAATGCTGACTGCTTGTCAGGCATATCTGACAGCACCACAGGAACTGGTCAATGCAAACAGACTAGCTCGGACAAACAGGCCCTTTATCTTACCATCTGGATAATAAGCAAAGAATGTCTGGTGGCTGTTGCTTCACATCACAGCAAGCCCCCCCAACATTTCTGAAACACAATCCATCCAAATAAATGTTTGTTTGAAGCCACGTTCAATTTGATCACTCCTTGATTGAATGTGCGAATAAGAGGGTCAACCAAGGCCCCGACTGATTCATCTTTCATTATCTCTTGGCTAATCTCTCTTTGGAAAATACGGCTACTTACTTTGCCCACATCCACAGCTGATCGTCTGAATTTGCCTTTAGTATCAACTATATAACTACTCAAACCCAAATTCAACACACCACAGCTGTAATTGAGAAAGTAATATTTGAATAGACCACAGCCAGAATATGGGGCTGGGTTCAGACATTGATTGGGGGGATATTCTCCCTCGTGTGTGAAACTCAGACAGATTGTGTCTTGGACTGAAGCCAAGCCATATTTTAAAGGTATAATGAGTAGGATTTGGCAGTTGCGGTTTGCAAAACACAACATTGAAAGTTGGCCCCTCCTCCCCGGCTCAACGACACCAGAAGCGCAGAAGCACCCGCTGCCCAGAACTGTCCCGAACACAACAAAATAATAAAATATAGAGGCAGAGGGCAGAGTCTCTGCAGATACAGACACCTCCACACACTTCTACTGGGTCAGAAGTGATGATCGAGAGGGATTATTTTTGTATGAGTCTATACATTGTTTTTTTTAGGAAAATCCTACTCATTATACCTTTAATATCTGTCCCACTGCATGCAAGCTCAATCTCTCACTCACATCCACCCTGACAGGCAGGGCATTAGTCAACTCGCAAGCATCCAAAAACAATCTCGTCCCTCATTTCCTAGACTACATCCTCAGACATTTTTAAGGACTCTCTAAATAAAGCATCCTTCCATTAAAGGCATATGCGGCAGCTAGATTCACCTCCTCAAACTTTCTCCTCCTCATCTACTGGAATGGCGCTGGTTCCATTAGAACATCTGGCCTGCATGCTGAGCCACGTTCAAATGTACCGTGCTCCTTCCCTGGGTTTTAGTTGCAGTGAGTGTCAGTGATAAATTAAAACAGCTCCATCTCCGTCCAACATCTGGGAGGAAATTGGATATCCAATTAGCTGACCCTAATGCAATACATCTCCGACCGTGACATTATATTGCTATTCCATAATTAATCAGCGGTATGTGACTGGCTAGATGGTTCACCACCCCCGTGTCTCACTGTATGTGGCTGAGCTCATGAATCTGGACCAGTGAGTTTCCTATTGAAAGCTGCTACATGCCAATAAAAATATTCATAGGTTAGGCCTAAATAATTGATAGTAAGCAGCAACAGAGGGCCCGGTGTCTATGCCTAACACACCCATGCTATTTCTCAGGAGCTCTATTGCTCAAAGGCATGCCTTGACATTTTAGTTAGTTATTTCTCTTAGCTCCTAGGCTTTCATCTAGCTGTGACCCTTAGTTTCATTGGAGGAAATGCTAACAAGCCTTTTCCAAGCGAAACTTTTTTCCCCTGACAGAAAAAAAAAAATCTAAGAACTTTTTATCCCACTGTGATAAATATCTGGTAAAGAAAAATAACCAACTAAAATCCAAAATGTCAAGATATCCCTTTAAGCCTCATTCACATTCAATTAGGTCTACCGCTAGTCGGTTGCTAGGAGATCAATTGGCTGCTGCTTTCGACCCATTTCCAGCCTGGCTATCTGTGTGTGTGACATTTAAATTCTCATTTCCATAATTACACTGAACCTTGAACAGTTGGCATTTCAATGGATGAATGAAACAATAATTAATCTACACACCTCCCATAAACCCATGGCATAAATTCAATAGAAGAGACAAGATGGTAATTGAGATGTTTGTTTTTTGTTCTCCTGTAATTATGCACATTTTCAATATCATTCACATTATGACATTTGTACTCATAAATCTGGAAATTCTGGCAGGATACAATGACAATATCTATGCAGTAGCACAGATACGTCGACATCACCTCACATTCAGTTTGCCTCATTAAGGGAGATTAATATCATCACAACTTTTATGACAACATTAACCCACATTTAACCCCTATGTCAGTGAATCCATCCAAAAGTCCTTCACTTATCAAAAGTATGCCTCAGGTATGTTTACGAATTCAACCAACCATGGCTGTGAGGTACAAAATGCAGCAGTATCTCTAACCATAGTGAACATTATGAAGAGAAGCCTAGCAGAGTGCTTTGACCGCAAGACGCTCATCTGGAGCCTGACTGTGTCCTGAAAACAACAGGTATGTCCAGAATGGAGGAACCGGTAAGCCCTTTTTGCTCTAACTAGGAAGTAGGAAATGTTTTTTTGTTTTTTTTATCCCTGCAGAAGTATTAGAAACACCCATCAGCAGTGGTGCTCTGAACCTATTTTCCACGCCAAAGACAGCCCATGCTCCTCAAATGTGCTATAGTCTTGAAAAGCTCTAGCACAGAAGTACCCACTACTTGCAACGGTAGAGAACTACTCTGTCACTTCATGTCATTTTCCCAGTGTCCTAGTGTTCCCTCCACCTGTTCCACTCAAATTGTTCCTTGCCTTCATCCTCCACAGCAGGACCTGTGTAGAGGGCTGAGAGGGGTGAGACACGACTGAACCGAGTCCCCATAATATGCCATATATAATTCAACCTGCCTGCACCCAGAGCTGAATAATGGATGTCAAATCTCTGGCCTTCTGTCACCGTTGTGCCAGGCCCTAGGTGTGCTCTGTTACCAGGGCAGCAGGAGAGAAGGAGAGGCCCCTCTGTGAAAGCTCGAGGACGGCCAGCTTGGATTCTTCGCTCAGGTTGCCCGCGGCCTTCAGTGGCTTACTTTCCAATACTCCCCTGGCGCTGAATAAAACATGACGACGCAGGAGAGGAGCCTAGGGGTCGAGGGGCTCGGGTGACACGGCCAGGCGAGGGCTCGGGGCAGGCCTACGCGATGAATCCCAGTCTCTGATGGAAACTTTAACCCTGCCACTGTCCTCGCATCCGTCTCATCCTCTTCCTCCTGCTACTACTACTGTCTTGCTCTCACCTCCCCTTTGCTTCCCTCAGCTATGTGAACCCACACCCTACATGACTCTGCTTGACACTATATACATCTACTTCCATTACCACAGACTATGACTACATTACATACTGATTGCAGGATAGTTTCAATGTATTTGTATTGAACCGTTCAGTACAGGGCCGAAGGATCGGAGTGCATTCAGTTAGTTCATTCAACTATATGAGAACAGCTTAGTGTTTAAGTTTAGATTTCCAATACATTTGGCAACTTTACATGGCTGTGCTCAGTACAAAAGATAGGAGCAGCAGGCAGTACAAGAACTTGAAAGTATACGTGTTGCAAGTGACCATATTTTAGTTTTGTTACATATTGTAAGGCACTGCGCTTTTAGGTTTAGCTGCCGCTACTGGTAAGCAGACACAAATTGGGTTGGTTATAACCGCGTGGTATTTATTTCAAATTCTTTCAAATAAAAAATAAACTTTATTTTAATAAATAAAAATGATGAATGGAATTAAAAAGTACATTTTCAGCCTTTTTTTTAATACTGTATTGAACATGTGGCAGTGACAGTGGCACCCCCAAACTTGGTTCGAACCACTACCGTCTACCAAGTTAAAAATCTGAGCCGAGAGGCAGCACAGAGACTGAAACCGAGGTATGAAATGGGAGGACAAGATGCTGATTGGAATAGCGGACAGACGTCTCCGCAGGAGCGCGACGGTGGAGAACAATATGCGGCGCTCTCGCAGATTCACTGGCTCCTGTTCCTGTAACCCAGTCGCGCTGCATGACAGGCCCCAACACAACGGCACCGAAATGCTATCCGCTGAACGAAACCTTAATCTCCGGCTCCTGTCGCCTCAGCCCTGTTGAACAGAACACTCAGACAGATAAGCTTAAGCCATACGCTACAAAATGGTCTCCCGGATACATACAACCCCCTACGCCGTTTTGCATGAAACTAGATCTATACATAAAAATACATTAAAAAATTTTAAAAATCAAAGCACTCGACTCTATAAAAAAAACCCAACAAAAAACAAAAAACTAGTCTAAATAGAAATACGAAGACTAGCTTCCGGGGCACAACTGGCTGAAACTGTCAATGATAGAAAGGTGCTCTTTGGTAGTATGGTTATTGGTAGAATTCAAAAACTTGCAAGAGGACCAAGGCACTCTTTCCCTAACAAATGCCTGTGGCCAAAACGCATCAGAGTTGTCTTTAATGTTCAATAGAACCATGCCATATTAATAAAGCTGCCCTTAAACTATTCCTGCGACAAGACAACGAACACGTAAGAGTAAAGTACGTGTTTGTTGTCTTTAATGTTCAATAGAACCATGCCATATTAATAAAGCTGCCCTTAAACTATTCCTGCGACAAGACAACGAACACGTAAGAGTAAAGTACTATGGGAAAAAAATTGAAAAAGAGCTAAGGCGAGAGACAGAAGAGATGTTCTTTTCTGTAAATCCATCGACTTAACTAATGACACAAACTCAACATGTTATCATGTGCAGCAAACATGTGGTCATTGGCAATTCTAGTGTGCTGGTTATCTTCATGTATAATCACACCTGACAAAAAATAAGCCTTAAACTACAGACACCGACACAGTGGAAGTTGCTACACCTGCTCCATTTGCCCCTTACAGCTAAACAAAGTCTGGAAGGTTTCCATGGAAATGACTGAGAAGAGCATGAGGGCTAATAATGGCTGCCTGGACCCTGCTGGAGCAAGGTGACCTGTCGTCTCAACCACTTATTTACATGTTAAACAGGCAATTTCAAGTTGGGACTTGTTTGTTTCCACATTGAGCTTTAATCCACCTAATGCTAAGAGACTTCTTGGAAACTTCAAGGGCTGTGAACAGCAGTATACGTTGAGCTTTTCAATGTAATAAACTTGAGTTATTAAGAAATGCTACATATTGTGCTGCTGTTAAGTTGTGGATTTTATCGTTTTGACAACCTTGGTAAAAGTAACAGACTACCATAAAGTCAAACCCGCAGGAGAGGGTGGTGGGCTTTGAGGAAATAGAGGACGACTGTGTGATTGACACTGTGTACAAAGATGAGTGCGACAGCATTGCTATTTTCTCATCGTCTCACAAGTCAGGCTCCCGTTCTTTAAGAAGGGCCTAAGCCACTCCACAAAGGCTCCTTTCACTCAGCAGCGGTCACGTGGCTGTGGGAAAACTGGAGGTTCTGAGGCACAAAGGGGGCGGCGCAGGAGCACCGGATCCTGGCCCACAAAGACCATAAAGGAGGGTTAAGGCCTAGGGGGCTTCTCCATGTCTGACTGCCTCCACTCAATCACAACCTGGTCCTGTCTGACTCCAAATCCACAACAAACCCAGGAGAGTCTGCATCTTGCACGAGTATGGTAACATCTACCTCATCTTAAGCAAGCTGTGGACAAACTTTGTTTGCATCAGAGCCTTATCCATAGCAAACAAGACTAAGTCTATGGAGTCAATTTTGACACAGTAGTCCCTAAGGCTATTACTACCAGTTAAAGCTGCTATGTGCAATGTTAAAATAACATAAAAACACTTTGTGCTATGCAGAGTTTTCAGTGAAATATGATCTTCATAACAAGTGTCTGCCACTTCAGGTCAGCCAGTGTGTTGATATTCCCTCTTTTCTAAACCATGTTTACATCACCGGCCCGACTCTTAACTCCTCCCAACAATCCGGGCACCTGTAGTGTGTGAGGTTTTTGATGGACAGGGGAGAGGAGTATGGAGTCAAATCAGTGCCATATGTTTTTTGAGCATGTAGAAAGGTTTTATATTTGTAAAAAAAAAATGTAAGTCCGCAAAAACATTTTGGAGTTGTAGAAATGTCATAACGTAACAAACATTTAGATAAACAATAGAGGTACAATGGGGGATACAATGGGCAAGCCGAACCTTCAGCCATGGTGATGATTGACTGGAAAGATGCAGGCTCCCCCTTGTGGCAAATGGCACTTCAAAATAAATCAGGAAATCAATAGGACTGTACCTTAATGAGCAAGACAGCGTTTTCAAGTCACGATTATCCTGATAATGAAAATTCACCACAATAAAATTAGTGTAAAATGAGTGTTTTTATCATGATAAAAGATAAAATCTTATATCCTCCCATCCTCATTTAACATAATTAGTATCATCCAATCAGAGTGTGAGTGGGCGGTCCTTCTGTACCTCCCTATCCGGCTGAGACTGAGTGTGACCAAATGTGCCTGGTGCAAATTGATTATTATGCACTTCACCTCTATGGGTTATTTTAACATATATATCAATTACTTTTACTTGAAACATCATTTTCGATCCATTTTTCCGACTGCTGCATTTTTTACAAATATAAAACCTTTCTACATGCTCAAAAAACTTGAATGCAGTTTTTGACTCCATAGAGGAGCAAGAGAGAGGGGAAGGAAAAAGTCCAGCTTGTTTTGAACTGCAACAGCTTGTTGCTGTAATTCCTTCACTATCGGTAAAGTCAGAATAGCGCACATAGCATCTTTAACCCTTAAGCAATCAAAACACTTATGCTGCCCCATAACAACTTTATATGTCCAAAACCTACTAGGTTCTGTGGCCCCAACAGGAAAAAGCAGGCTTGGACTTGCCATTTAGTTTCTGTTTCCATTTTGATTGGCCCAGTTGCACTGGTGGCTGACTCTAAGTTTTGGCTATATGTAGCCGTCATATCCCATTAATCCAAAACTAGCATGTCCCTTTCTACTGCGTGCGCCTGGGCATGTGTCAAGACTTGCTATGGCTCTTAGTAGGGCTGTCACTTTTTCCAAAAATCAAGTTTGAATGAATTTGTAATGACACGCAATTCGTTCGAATTCATTCTTACGCAGCAGCCCCCCCCTCCTTAAATGAATGACAACGTAATTTCGTTATTTTCATTATTTTAACATCACATTATTCTAGCAATTGGATGTTAACTTTTTCTAACAGCTGTATTAGCACATTAGAATCATAAATACATTTGTGCCGCACTTTTCATTCATAGTGACACTCAAAGTCTCAAAGTGCTACAGTATTAATAACATAGAACACACAACAACATGAAGAAAATAGTAACAAGAGTTCAAATGAAAGAGCCTTCCTGAATAGAAAATGTCAAATCGCAGACAACAGGAGAGAATTCCGATAGTTTTGGACTAAACATGTAGCAAACAATTTAAAACTAGAACTGACAGGCAAGCCGAATGGCCCGACTTAATGCCTAATATTATTAGCCAGAAACAGTCTATCAAGTCTATCAACTTGATCGGGATGAAGTGCGGCTCTTTTTATTTAAAATATTACCTGCCAGCGAGAACACCCGGTCAAACTGATACTGACTTGTTAGCGCGCCCTCTGCTGGATCACAAGGCAAACTACTTCAAACGCTCTGCTGTGCTTATAGACGGTAGATTTTGAATTCAAACAGGTCGTTACAGTTCGAATATTACTTTTTTCCCCAAGTGCAAACAAATGTTCGAATTTCGAATAAAAAGCGGCAGCTCTAGCTCTTAGTAAATGTTTAAATAAATATGATAGCTAAATGAATAAATGCACTTTTATTTTTCACAGCCCTCAATTCAGGATTTTAAGGCCACTGACTTTTGGTTTAAAGCTGTATGTTACTTAGCCATGATAGGTGAGGAGCTTCCTGTGAACAAATCCAAAATGACTTTGGCGGTAGCTTTTACCTAGGCTTACTAGCAGCACTAGCATTCTTTGCTAGCTTGCTAATTTTTTTTGCAGCTGAAGAGGATTATTCTGGCACTGTGCCATCATTGAGTGTCAAATGAGCAATAGGTTTTCCAACCTCTGCTTATGTGGGCTAATGGTGTCACCGGATGCAGGCTGCTGATATCTGCATTAAATATATCCGCATATAACCTTATCTATTCAAAAACTGACTGCAAACTTTATGAAGTTAATTATTTGTGTGAAATGATGTTGCATTTATAAATTGGAAAATTAATGAAAATCAATTGCATTCCTCAGAAGGTAAAAAAAACAGCATACACTAACACTTTTCTCCAAAGTACGGAAAAAATATTAAACCATATGTATAATGTATAATATGCAGGTATAAAAATCTATACCTACACCCATACACACACATAAATACATACTATTTACTTTTAGGGTTTTTTCACTTGGTTTAAACAAGTCCAAACCATCCGCATCCTTTAAATTTGGCAGAAGACAAAACAAAAGATCAAGCAAGGCAGGTTAGACGGACCATCAGAGACATAAGCATGTTGTTTGTTTTTCTTTGGTGCTTCGCTCAGCAAAATTATGAGATTGCTCAATATGAAGTATGAGTGCTTGTGTGAAATTGTGTGCATTGTCAAACCTGCTGCTACAAATGAATTAAATATATTCTTTCACTAAAGATTTGAAACACATCTGTATTCATTGTTACTGTTCTTTTATGGTCCTCAGCTCATACTGTCAGAAGGTATATTATCTCCTCCTCCCTCCACAAGTCCACAACTCACGCTGTCAACTAGCAAGCTAGACAACCACAACAACCCACCATGAACTCCACAAGACACTGCATATATGATGCAATTCCCCATATCGGAGTCAGACTTTTCACACCGGAGCTGATCCACACCACAGTCCAGATGGAAGAGGACAGAGACCCCCCCCCAACTTGTGGTGATCTTTTTGTAATCATCTGGTGCACACCAGAGTCCACGAGGAGCATTCAAGCCTGTCAAAACGATCCAAACTTAACAGAAAGTCCACATAGTCCGGACCAAACGACGTCAGTGCGAAAATGTCCTTATACACATATATAGAGACAGACAGGCGGGGTCAACAGAGACAGACAAGAGGGGAGTATAACAAGGAGGCTGTGCGAGCGCCAAAAGAAAGGTCAGGCCAAACTGGAATGTGTCTCCTACCTCTATTTGTAACACTGCATTGCAGGGGCTGCTTGTGGCAGGTCCAGATAAGGGCCTGTGGAGCCTTGTGTTTGTCACCGATAGAGGCCGGGTACACAACTGTCTAGAAGCAGGGGAACATGACATACATCTTCCCGCTATCTGTTCCTTCAAATACAGCCAGGGTTACTGCCTCTGCACCGAGACCTGCCGCACGGCTGCAACGTTTACTGCCACCGTTCATTTCACTAAGCTCACGCACCCCTCCCTTCCTTTCTCTGCTGTACCATGCACTCGAGAAAGGCTCTCAAAGTCTAAAGTTCATTATCGACAGAAAGTGCTGTGTCACTTGCCCAGAGTAGGCTTTTTTTTTTTTCTGAATGCCCTGCACAAGCTATCAAATGCCAGTGTCTATTTTGAGGGAAACAGCTCAGTCATGCACTTGCATGTAATGCAGTCATTGCATCTATCAAACAGAAATCACGAGCTGGAGCATTGTGGCAAATAGGATTTTCTCCTGCGTGTTACTCCTTGACAACCATCCAACCATGACTATGTCCTGACCATCTGCTGAAAAGCTTCATCCTCTACAAGCATAGTTCTCTTTTCTATGTATATGGCTTCTGAATGGTAACTGGTACATTCTTGAATTGGCTACAAATCCAAGTTAAAACAGGGATGCAGTTATAATACAAAAAGTTAAAAAAAAAAATATATAAATAGGGATGTTAATCAATAACCGGTTCTCCGGGTCCACCGATAAGAAAAGTTTCGGTTCCATGGAATCGAATCCCTCTTTGAGAACCGGTTCCTCTTATCGATGCCTGGCTCAGCGAATCCAAACGCATGACGTAATTCGAGAGAAAAGCAAGGAACAGAATGTCTGAAAGAAAGAAGCTCCAAGGCTTGGCTGCATTTCACACAAAAACACGAGGAAACGGCTTCATGTAAAAAAGACGAGACTAAGAGCGATGTTCATGATCATCACGGAATCGCGGATTTGTTGACACGCGAAACCGGGGTAGTTTTAATTCATTCAAAGCTTGCCGAAAGTAGTAAGAGGCGTAGAATTAATTGTTTTTTTTACAGACTTTAGATCGAATGAACGGTTTATTTTCTGCATATTCTCGATCTGGGACGTGAGGAATACATTTACAGACGAATTTCTCTCGTCTTTCGCCCGCCATTTTGGTATATTGCAGTCAGCGCTGGTGATGCATTCAGGTACCGTTGGAAACTTCAGAATCTGACGAACAAGCCAGTTTTTTCCGCTTCTGGATTGGGCAAACGGTTTGTAAATGCCAAGCATCTTAGCATCTGGAATCGATAAGAGAATCGATAAGGAATCGGATCGATAAGAGGGAATCGATAAGGCATCGACATCGATAATTTCTTATCTATTAACATCCCTATTCACCAGTATGTGCAGCTCAATTGCATACCACAGATTTAATATATTCAGAAATAAA
>OMKK01044733.1:0-12985 GCA_900302305.1 Polymixia japonica
GAGAACCCCACATTCTCTGTGTCCTGAATACAACCAGGGACAGACACAGCTGACGTCCATTCACACCAGCACAAAAAGCCCCCCACACCGATTCACACCAACAGACACTCGTTCATTTAAGTCAATGGGCTGAAATGCGCGAATTTGAGTTGCTCTGTCCATTTTATTTTCATGTTGACGCATGCCTGTGCCATGTCGGAAAAAAACAGGTGTGCCGAAGCTGGAGCGATCGGGGAGCATGTATGGTTGTGGCTGAGAGGAGGCGTGGACGCACATCCTTCCAACATCTGGGCTTAGCGTAAAACCTTTCATCAATGGAAAAATAAGAGTGATTTCTAGACTGGCCCAATAAATGTCAGCCATCATTTATGACTCTATTTCTCCACCTGTATAGACTCCAGCAGTTCACAGAAGCATGTACTTAAGTAAGAAGCAAATAAGAGGTGTTTTCAGAAATTAATAATGGGTTTAAATCCATGCTCTTCAACTAATAGTCCATCTAATGGACTAGGCTTATATGAGAACAGAACCTTGGTTAGTAACATGATGTGAAGATTAGTGAATGAGTTTGATCTTTGCCTGACACACATATAGACGCGCACACACGCACACACACCAAACAAATTCAGCTCCTATTATGCATCCTGGAACCACATGTTCACATGATAGGAGCCAGAAGCCTCTGAACTCTGGAAGTTTAAGGTCCATGGAAAACCAGGAATGTTATAAGGGGAAACTAGAAGTTTTATAGGGGCATTGAGAAGCTAACAAGGACCTTTAATGTTCACAGAAGCCAAACAAAAGCCAAAACAGGTCATAGACCTAACATTTAATTCATCCACTTCAAGTATACACTTAGTTTAGCTCTTATTGTGCCAGGAGGTCTCAGGGTGCAAGCAAAAGCTTTTCATAGACAAAATTGAAAAGTTTATATAAAAAAAAATACCATCACTCCTTCTATTACCCCTTTACTTTCTCAGATGTAGATGACATAATTCCCCATTCATATCTCTATATTTCATACACAGTGACTCAGCAAAGAGTTATGAATTGGGAAATAGAGCAAGAGACAGAAGTGCACCTTCAAGGCTTATTCAAATGTGTCAGTCTCCTTAATCAAACAATAGAGATGGAATGGTAACTACAGCAAAACAATTAGGAAATGTTGCAGCCACTGAGGAGCTTCACAATGGGCTCTGGCTTGAGAAATGGAACTAAACTTTGGACCACCCTGGTGCACCAAACAGACAAATATCACATCATACCAATACAAGCTTAACTAAGCACAACGTAAGCAAGCGATTTGATCCTTTCAAAACAGTCAAAGCAACAACACAAATAGCTGATTTCATAGCCACTACAGGGAATGCTCAGTGTGAAATGATGGGCCTGTATACAGCAGTCCATCGGTCGGAAGGCCTCCCTGTGTTTTGCCTTTTAGTTGAAGGATGAAACTCCAGCATGTGACAATGTCCTGTAACTACTGTAATAAGTGTAGGATAGAAAACTAGCCCATTCTTAAAGGAGAAATTCACTTATAAAGTATTTATCCTTGTTTCGCCTTCGCTTGCGCCCGGCCCACAGCCGAGTGCATGTAGTCCAGTACGCGCTCTTCATGCAATCGGCTGTGGGCATGGAGTACTTTGGTGAAGAAGACAGAAGGCTGAATACTGAAGGAAATACGCTGTTTGGACTCACTGTGTAATTGTTTGGCTACAGAACTCTTGGATTATGCAGCATGAGCCGTTTTGAACTCTGAACAAACAATGGGCCCTGAGGAAGCCCGTTGAATCGGCTTCTAACGCTGTCAATATTACGCGGACGTACAAACTTCAGTTGGGATTCCATTGACATGAGGGTGAGTATCCAACACCATGAAGTTAGTTTTATAAGTGAACTTCTCCTTTAAAACAGGTGCATTAAGTAATCAACTGCATTAGTTGACTGCTTTCGCCATATTGGACAAGGAGGAATAAAAATGGCAGCCTATTGGTCAGCAATGAAGCCATTGCTTTTTTATAGCCTTAAATATCAGTTGCCAAGCCATGTCACTATCTTTACCGGTGCAATAAAGAAGTTTTATTTCTCCATCTCTCCGTCATCAATCTCCTTAGAAAAATCCCCACTGTTCACCATTTCAGACCATTTTACTTTGTCAGTACTTCAGTACCAGATTTTGCATACCTCCCATCTCCTATTGACTCTGATGCTGTTCAATAATGCATGTAAGATACCATCAAGCATTTCTGTATGCATTTTTGGCATGAGTATAAAACAGCTGTCCTCTGTGCTGCATTAGAAAGGCAAAACATGAATTCTCTGGAGAGTATTTTAGAAATGCCCGGTGTAAAGGTGAAGTCATTAATTCCAACTTCAAAGGACAAAAGGTCTTAGTGACCGATTTACCCTTTAACTGGTAGCTATTTCCTTTGGAAATAACAAATGTTTTGTCTTATAAATTAAGCATAAAATGCTGATTTAAATGATGAATTCAGGTACCCAGATGTCTTTACAATGGTCAGGAGCTTATTACCCAAACACAGATGGACCTCCTCTAGGCTAAGGAGACCACACACAAGCACAGAGACAAGCGCGCACACACACACACACACACACACACACACACACACACACACACACAAACTGAGTGTTAAACATTGACTTGAAGCAACTTTAGGGAGACACACATGCCCAATAAACACATTAAAGAGTTGCACATGCATGTGTACTCAAAAACTCCCCACCTCCCTGTCTGGGTTCAAAAGGAGAAGACAGAAGGAGAAGAAGAGCAAGGCTAGAGAGAGAGAGCTGCAGACAGACTGAAAGAGACAGACGGACACTCCCTGTGCACACTGCACTACACTACACCGCCTCATAGACATACACCTGGGTACGCCATACGCTCAAACATTAACATGCTCTCTCTAGGTAAGCTAGAGCATCGGTGATGCGAGACATCACGGGAGCTCACAGACAGACAGAACACGTCTGGCCACTTTGCAAACTACACAGACACGCTCGTAAGCACACACACACGCACACACAGAGTAAGCAGTCTGAGAGATGATACTCCAAAGACACTCTGAAGACACTCCCACTGAGAGGCTGAGTAACCCAGCCAAGTGGAGCATATACTGTAACCTAAAAACCAATATGGCAGACAGGGAGAGAAAAACTACAAGTTACTGACCCCAATGACTATTCAACCCCAACGTATAAAAACTCTCTATGCACCTGCTCTCTCTCCATTTCTTTCATACTCACACAAACTCACACACACACACTTCTCAGTTTGGAGTGAACGCTCACCTGAATTAGAATTAGTTTGAGAAACCGTTTTATTTACAGTATGTTCTGGAGTGCTGCATGTCAATGCAACATTCACACCTTCCAGATACCCTGATAGTGTAACAATTGGACAACTCATCACTGGGCTCCTGAGACTGTGGTGTGTAAGTTGCTAACACAAACCTGCAAGCAGATCTGTCAGCATGTTTGTGTTAGCAGAAATGGCTGAGCCTCCCCTCACACAGAGGCTCTCTCTTTCTCTCTTTCTCTCTCCCTCTCCCTCCCCAATAGTTGCCTGTTTATCACTATTGTTTTTGTGCTGGTTTGCCATTATTATTATTTTTTCTTCTTCAGAAATGTTAGTGCAAATCCTCATGAAATGGTACATGATAGAGACATACCATTTAGCAAATGCATAGATATTGTCTTGCAAATGCTTCACAAAAGGAAATTATCCAGACCCGCCTAATGGAGGCGCTATAACCAAAGGTCATAATTTTTGACATGTAACCCATAAGGCTTTGTCAATGTCTGGCCTATCAACACCTAAATTGGTACACAGCCTGAAGGGACCTAGTTATACAAACAACCCATAAAGGGGCCCAATGCAATAAACAATATAGCTGCAGTTAATCCATAAACTTGATAAAGGGTGTGGCCTACCCTACCGATCGTGGGTACTGTGCCTTTTGCCTGCCGGGAGCATCACATCCGACCCGTCCAACTGAGCTCACCCGGGCCTGCCGGGCGTACCCTACCAATTGAGGGTACTGAGCTTGTTGCCAGTTACCTTGGTTTTGCATTCAAAACAGTAGCTGAAGCCATGACAATGATGCATTTTTAGTGCCCAAGTATGTCAACATTAAGTATTCAAAGAGAGCCTAAATGGACCACCACCCCTTTAACAAAACTGTTAGGGGTTAATGCATCAAGGCTCCCAAACGTTGATATGAGAAAGTAATATGGAATGTGTACTTTTCCTTAACACACATAACACACACACAAACACAGACAGAGACAGTCTAAACCACAACCACCCAGCACAAACAATTTGGCCCCAAACATTCCGGGTTTTAGGACTCATTCCTGCAGCACTCTATTAGGGGAGTATTATTAGGGGAGTGCAAATTATTAGGGTTGTAGTACTCGAGTGCAGTCTCAGTCTTGAGTCTGGTCTTGAGAACACTTTTTTTAACTTCTCGTCTCAGAATTGACTGCATTTTGTCTCGGACAATGCAGACTCTGATTTTATTTCGAGACTGATCGAGTAAACAACTGGAGTGTCACCTTCATGACATTCATCTGCATCATTAGATTTTTCTTTCATTGTGACTTTAATTTGAAAGTAACTATAATACTCCCAGGTCCCGCGCGTCAAGAAAGACAGAAAGGTGACAGCGCGGGCACATTCATTACAGCTTCGATCACTGTAGTGTGTGCAGACTAGTAAAACTAGTCAAGCCAAACTAGTCAAACATTTTGTTCACCGCCCCTCAATGCACCGTCGCCTGTAATTGGTCAACAATGCCATGTCATTTTTTCCGTGTTTCCGGTTTACTTCTTATCATCATAATCCGACAGAATTTCGGCAGCCTGTGCGAACTCACCAATTTCGATTTCGTTTGGAGTATACTGGGGCCTTAATTTCTATTGGACATATTTAATGTATGCTACGATGTATTAAGATATAGGCCGATATTTTATGTACAGCTAGTGCTAAAACAAGAATAACTTACATTGGAAAGTCTTCCTTCTTGACATCCAATGACCTGAGGGGCTCGGACAGTGTGAGCATGGCTGTGAAGTTTGCAGATGACACTGCATTGGTCGACACCGCCAACAGTCTCGACCATTTTGAGGAGGAAGTGAAAAAGCTGCACCAGTGATGCGAGCAGCACTTTCTCTGGATAAATGTGAGGAAAACAAAGGAGGTCCTCATAGACTTCCAGAAGAAGGCCAACAGCTGACACACAACGGAGAGGCTGTGGAGAGTATTAGCAGCTACAAGTACCTCGGGACCACCATGAACAGCGGGCTGACCTTCAACAGCAACACACAAACCATCTTCAGAGAGTGCCAGCAGCAGATCTACCTCCTAAAGAGGCTGAGGCATCTGGCCGTAGCCCCTCTGTCATATAGAGAGCCTCCTCGCCTTTTCTTTTCTGGCTTGGTATGAGGGGCTCTCAGAGACCAACAAGGCCAAACTGCGGAGGTTGACCACCTTGGGGTCCAAGCTCTGCGGGGAGCAGTGCTCAACCCTCCAGCGGCTCTATGACCAGAGGACAGTGAAGGAAGCAAGCAAGATCGCGAGGGACTCAACTCATAACCTCAGCACCTGCTTTCAGATCCTGCCCTATGGTAGGAGATATGCTGCCCCTGTATTCAAAACAAACAGGGGCAGGGCCAGTTTCATCCCCTCTGCTATTTGGCTTCTTAACAAACATAAGCCCTCGGAACCCCCTTGCCCCCTCTGCCTGGAAGAACTAGTTATGCTAACATCCCCTGTGCAGAATTAAGGCATTGCTTTTCTTTTTAAAAACTGTTAGAATCACACCTCCTGTCTTTTATTGTGGTGTTATTTACTTTATTTTTATTTATTTATTTATTTATTGTCTGTTAGTATGGTACTGACCTGAGCAAAATGAATTTCCCTTGTGGACAATAAAGAACATCTAATCTAATGTAATCTAATCTTGGTGCCTTCACTTGAATGTCATCAACGTGATGACTTGTGGGGCACAGTTAGCTCTGAATACTTCTCCAAAGCGATATTAGGGTAGATGTGCATAAAATGTGGGTTAAGTGTACTGTGTGTTTGCATGTTTAAGAATTGTGACACACTTCGGTGAACACGCACATAAGTACACAAGACCGCAAGTGTGGGTTTAGGTACAGGGCAAACGTTTGGTTGTGATGGGTGCATGTAGGTGTGGCATATCACATAATGCCTTATAACTCAAGTTGAGTTCATACAATTGCCACAATATTTGGATATCATGTCCCGAACTCTGTTTTGAACATTCACACTGACTTTTATGCAAATCCATCAAACAATGACCAAATGGCAACACTTTGAATGTTCAACAATTCACTATAATGTTAAGACAGAGATGCTCAGTATGGGAAATGTATTTGTCTTGGAACATTACAAGTCGTTGATCGTTTGTGCAGTCATAACAAATGTCACTGCGCTGAACGTGTTTTAAACAGTCTATGTGGGCTTGGACCCCACCATCGCCACTTGTGGCTATATTTTATGATATTTCTCATAGTCATCCTTTTTTACTATATGTTTGTAAACATTCTAGTGTTTATCTTATTTTACTTATTTTCGATTGCTGCTTATTTTTTAATTACACGTGTTGGCGTGTTGTGTTTATTAACTAGCAGTTATTACCATTTACATGTTTTTTTCATCTATACTGGATGCTGTGACAACATAATTTCCCCACAGAGATAAATAAAGTTCTTAATTTATCTCATCTTTAGGCCTCTATCTCAGACAAATGCAAACACACTCTCTCTTTTCCTCTTTCTCCCTCACTCATGCAATAGAGGAAGTAATATTCTTGTGTGTCTTGACGAAGGGTTTAAATGGAGTCTGATGTTGTAAAGAGAAGCATGTACATATGAGTATAGACCATGAGGATTAGTGTCCTGGGCCCATCATACTAGCCTTTCGCTAAGGAAGGCGGGGGTATGGAGGGAGAGATAGAATTATGGATGAAGAATAAATGGGATAAATTAAGTTAGAAAGGCAAGCATGGAAAAGGAGAGGAAGAGTGCAGAGAGAGGGAGACTGAAATACCGCTGAATGTCAGCATTTATGTAGATGTTAAACCTACCCTCGCATAGTGTGGTGGGTTAGAGGTCCAGCATTCAGGTCAGGTTAAGAAAAGCTTCTAAGCATTCAGCTGCGGTATACAGGTGAGGTCAATTTGGCTTTAAAACACAGAAATGACATAAGAAATGGGATATGTGCCTAGTTTGTTCCCTACCCCAGTCCCCAGTTAGGGAGGAACATCTAGAGTTAGAATATACTTAATTGAGAGAGCTACTTTAACTGTACTCAATCCATCCATGGACAGCAATAAACATCCAATATACAACCTATTAATGCATGTTGTGCTGCATTACATATAATAGGTTGTATATTGGATGTTTATTGCTGTCCATGGATGTATTGAGTACAGTTAGAATACACTTCATTGAGAGAGCTACTTTAACTGTACTCAATCCATCCATGGACAGCAATAAACATCCAATATACAACCTATTATATGTAATGCAGCACAACATGCATCATTTCTTTCCAGTCGTCTTCAGCAGCATAATCAAGAAGCAGTGAGTGTGCAACACATGTTGGCTGGTCACTGGTTTGAGATTTACGACCCTCCAGAGCGCCTGCCAGATCCTTATGTCAGCGACCTCGACGCCAAACACACCGTACGGACAGTGTGCAAGCAGGATAGTCTAGTAAGGGATATGCTGGATACAGCCTAATGCGAGGCGACCAGCTCTCTAATGAGCTGTCAAATCGGCCGGACTGCATGGGAGATTAAGTGGTAGTATAGAGGGCTTACAGTGCTAGTCTGACAGCCTTCCTGGCTGTTTGGTTTGCCTAACCACACCCCACGGCGATATGTGTGGGAGCTCAGCGCTGCAGCATCCTCGAATGAGAGAGATCTGATGTCTTTGCACTGTCAACCTCCAGGCTATCGAGCAATGTGTTGATATTCGCCTGCAAGCCACTGTCATGTACCATGTTCACCGTGCCGTTACCGAACCCTGCGGTAGTACGGTGCTGCCGGGTGAGTCGGGTCCACATCCCGGCCAGTGGCCTCCCCTACGGACCGAGCAGGACAGAAGGACAAAAGCTCCGGTAACGACTCGTATACGAGGAGGACGATCAGTCGTGTCAGACAAACATTTTCACGCCACACTGGTCCGACCGACAATTTGTCTCGAACTTCCTCTTTGACATCGGTGCCCAGATACTTCACCACATCCAAGCTCACCACACAATTGTTAGCAGCCGAAATATCACTATGGTATACATTGAAGCGGGGCTGTACCTGGCCCATAATGTGGTCTCTGCAGCCAAGGGCCACATGATAAAACCCAAGCCGACAAGCTATACAGTAACGGATGAAATACTTACCCGGATATCGAATGTAATCTAATTTAATCTAGCGCAGCACCTAATTGAGTTTAAAAGCAAATTGGCCTGGCTAAATTATACGTACACCGTTTAAGTCCAACTTACTTTAAATGGAGGTGCAGTGGTGAAGAGTTGACTGACGGGTTGAAATGATCCAGGGAAGGTTGTGTTTTACCTCCCAGACGCCGCGCCGCTTCCCCAAACCAGGGACGATTTACAAACTTAATCTCTTGAAATAGTCCACCACGACAGAGTCCATTCTAGCAGCTACTAAGTTATATTTCCAACATCCACACTGGTGATGGAGCCTAATAATAATAATAATAACAAGCACATTCAGCTCCGGGCTTCTCTCGCGCACGTTGACATATTCTTCCACGCCCACACGCGACGTCACCCGCTTCCATACGTTTCATCCCTACAGTCAAATCCACCGACGGGGGGGAAAAAAAAAAAATCCGGTTTTGATGCGAGTGCAACGTGGACGCTGTTGAAGCCGGGCGTCGCCGGTAGCGTGATAGAAGCGCGACACCTGACTGCGTGTTCAAGAATGACATCGCGCGCGGAACGTGCGTGCGCTCGCCGGCGCGGGAGGAACGTACGTCGTCAGAACGTACGGTGGTTCGGTACGTATACCGCGCTGCCCGTACCCCACCTCCCCGTACCCAACCTCCCATTATCAAGCACACACAGGGAGAGAGGAGAGACATAAACACAAGAGGCCCATAACATGCCGAATAGTTGCTCTCAGCCACATTGTCTGAATATCTATATAGTGATCTGTTATAGTGATGCATATTTTATGAGGCTTAAACCAGAGAGGAGGAGCTGTCATAGGTGTATAGGGCCTCTGAATTCAATGGGTCTGTCTATGCTAATGTGACGAATCAAAAACAAAAGGTAGGTTAAATAATCTGACAATATGAAGCTGTATGTAAGTGAAAGTGTGACCCAGATTCTAGGGGATGCATTACTAACGCCCAGCTGCCTGTCTCTGCCGCTCTACGCCGTGCCTGTCTGACTGGTATTCACAGGCAGCACTACACACATCACTTCTCACTACAGCATATGCAGCCTATTGCTGCAGGGCTCTGCATAGGACACAGGAAGTTGGAGAGAATGAACACACAGCCAGGGATGAGCTTCAATTGTCTAGGGCTGCCTACGCCATATCCTTTCCCTTAGTCTTTAGTCACCGGCTTCAATTACGTATAGAAGTGAAGCCCTAGTGGGCATTCCTACATGATTCTTATCCTATATACACTGGTCATATTTGCTTGACAGAGAGTGGACAAGGAAAGGAGGTGACTTTGGAGTATTGGGATACATCCCCTGGTGATAGCTACTGCTGAGGCCAGTACATAGACACACAGATGGACTGATAAGTTGAAAAAAGGAGAGGTGGTGGGGAGACAGGGATAGAGGCAGGGATAGATGTGTGCATCATTGTGTTTTGTTTTGTTTTGTTTTGTTTTGTTTTGTTTTGGTGTTGTAGGTTGGCTTCAGAGAGCAGATGAAAGAGAGGGGGAGGGAAAGAGATGGACAGATAATGAGGATGCTCCTATTTATGGTATTTGCCAGAGGTGTCTACCTTTTTAAGCCAGTGTGGGCTTTTTTCAGTCTCTTTTTGCACCCGTGCTCCCTCTCAATACAAAGGACATTAGATATTTTTGAAAGCTAGAGAGAGAGGAAGCATTTTCTTTTGACGTTGTGATAACCTTGTGATGGGGCCATGTGATTTCTCAGCCTCAAATGAAAGAACAGTCCTCACCGTACAATGGTAAACGTTTAAAAGTGATGGCCGATCTAAGTGCAAAAGCATCCTGGGTATTAAGCTAAGCTTCTAAGAAAAGAAGTACTGACGTAGTATCACTGGTCAAGTCATACAGGCATCCTAATCTGAGATAAGCAAGGATTCTTCTTGAATACAGAATCTGTGTGAAATCCTTAAAAGGAAAAATAATCTCACTCAATGGCAGTGATGATGGTAATATGGTCAATCAGTCTATATCTATCTCTAACAATCAGTTAGGAGGACCATGGTAATGTGTGGAGTCTGTTTTGACCCGAACCCTAACCCTAACTTTACATAACCATCTTAGGTTTTCAAAGGGCTGTCCATAATAAGCTTAACATATTCATGACTGCTGGCAGATTAAACTAATTATATCTTTTAGGGATGGTCTGTGGAATTCAGAGGGGACCTGAGGATGAAATAAATAATCTAATGCCCTTCCATATTGGATTTGCCAATAGACACACACACACACACGGATACTTACAGAGACACAGTCACCAATTAGACCCCTCTCCACCAAACTGTCCTAATTTCCAAAGTGTAAACCCTAGTCTCCAAGCCAGCCTGCCAGTGGTGACGCAATACTTTCATATGAAGGTAATTAGACGTCCTAGGCATGACTCACCCCTATTAGTCAGTCTACAAAAGTCTGAATCTTATGTTCCATGTCCCTCCACAAAAACAGCAGAACACATCACAAACCTTGATGGCTACAGTGGGTTCTATTGATTTGTTCATGTCTGTCCAAAGGCCAGAATGTAAAAATAATCTGACGTTCTGAGTAAGATCTGAGGAATTGAATGGAAACACTGCCGATGGGTTTTAAACATTCCAGTTCATCACACCACAAATACACCATTATACTGCCCACACTCTGAATCATAATACGGGTTGTGAAATGGAGTACCAGTAGAAGCATGTACAGCAAGAGAGGTATAGTTTGTTGCTACATTGTTTTTGTTTCAATGGTTGAGAAATTAAATACGCTTATTTGCAATACAAGCTTAACTGGTGACGTGTTTTATAATTACAGTAGCTAGTCAGATGCAACAAAAACCAAACCAGATCCAGACCTCCAAGCATTGGGGCTACATACAGTAACATCCCCTTTTGTGTCCCCCTGACCCCTTATCTGCTTCCTAATTATCCTCATCTTCCTCATCCTCTTCCTCTTCTCCTCCAGAGCCACAGAAAAGCATTAGATCATGGAGCCTGATATGATATGTAGAGCCATTATCTCAAGATGAGCGGGAAAGAGGAGAGGTTCCTCCACTTGATCTTGAAACAAACAAAGGGAGATTATTAAACTATTATAATGACTGATTAGATCAAAGATGATTAAAATTCTGAAAAAAGTCTGAATCAGTCGGTTGCGCCATCATTTGTGAAAAACCTCTGGTTTGCAAAAAAAGGTGTCTGGGTATATGCAGTATATGCAATAGCCATAGCCAACAAATATGGTTGAAATCGCTCATTGCAAAAATGTGGTCTTTAGCTCAAAATAATCAATAAAACACATAAAAACACATTCACAACACTTTATTGGAGTAAAAGTATTGATAACACATTGGTTACAACTTGCCAGTTTCTCATGAACACCAATACACTAACAGCAAACTCTGGTCTTCAATGCACTGTTCCCTTTGTGGGCCCTTCAAGAAAGTCTCCCATCTCTGATTTTCCCAACCTCTGTTTATCACATCACATACAGAAGCCTTTCTGGTGTATTTATGAAAGGAGGAAAAAATAAATCAAAAAACCCTAGCTGGCTTTGAAAATCATTGAAAGACTCAACAACAATGACCAAAGAGCCAGCTCAGGATCAACTGTTGTCAATACGGTGAGCATTGGAGCTGGGCTATGGTTCGTGAAGTAAAACAGTCCACTCCTCTGCAGAGGGAAACTTCAAAGGTCAGTATAGATGCCGGGCTGCATTCACAAATTAAATGCTCATCTTTTCCATCATCAGTGTCCGCTCTCACGTAACCTCGCTGGTTGCTATGGTTACTGATCATGCCCCCTCCTCGGTGCGGCTCTCTCGCATTTTCAGGGGAGACAGGGGTTGTGTCTGCAGGGGCCTGTTACCTAGACACAGGGACATGGAGCGGGTGGGGGAAGAGGGTTGATTTTTGATGAATGTGTGTGTGATGCATTCTGTCATGTGTCATGTGGTAGTCTAACATTGCTGCAGTAGACTGAAAGTGACAAGCTAAAGGTATACTGCTTGACACATGTGAGATTGTTCGGGGAAGATGAGGAAGCCTCCATCACATGAGCCGTACTCTCCTCCTAGAGTAAGTCATCACTTCCTTGAGGCAATACAGAGAAGAAAAACTGAGACTCAAGTGAGGAGGCTATTGTCTGTAATTAGGGATGTATAGCTTTCTCCCAAGTAATGACCACATAGTAAATAGCTCTGGATGCAACCGTCTTGAACAGGGTCACTCTATGACCCTCTCAAACCTTATGGGACATTTACATAATCAAATGGATTGGAGTCAGAGAAAGCTCATTATTCACAATAATGTATTGTGTATGGTATTTAGGATAAATGCAAACACGTGTGTCTAAGCACATTTGAAATGCAGATTGCCTGAAAGAGATTGGAGGTGTGCATGTGAAATACACAAACCAGTAAAACGGCCTTATCCTCTCAACTGGATTGCGTTAATCTACTAATCAGGATCCATTTACATACCTGCTTCAATACATCTGCAGTTAAGCAATTATCCCCCCCG
>OMKK01044735.1:0-15074 GCA_900302305.1 Polymixia japonica
TTAAATGCATTTTTTTGCACCGTGTAAATGTTTTGTGATTTTGCGAGTTTTGCCCATCTCTAGTACTAGCCAGTTGGTTCATAAAAAAAAAAAATATTGCACGGTTAACTGATGTGTGGTGACATAATAATATTGTGTAGCATTGGTGTGGATACACCAGGGGCATATATTCATAATAACACATACATTAAATGAGTCTAGTGGTGATGTCAGAATTCTGCAACGATGATGCTATGTGGAAACTGGCTGTCCTGTCCCCTGTAGCTCTCAATTCACTTGGCTTCTTATGTTGGAATTGTGTGTATTTTAAGACTGTCAATAATCCCTGGATCTGATTATGGATCTGAGTCATTCGGTGGGTGATTTGGAGAGCAGGCCATCGCATGGAAAAGTTTAGAATGGTCTCAAAACATAGCATAGAAAGAGACGGATGAATTGAGGTTCATCCTGATATTCTTTTTTTTTTTTTTTTGAACCAATCTAATTATTATAATTTTCCTCGATATAATTTTGCATACCCTCCCCATACATGTTGACACGGTATACTTGCTTCGCCAAAAATATGAAGTACACAAGACGTATATTTTACCGTTTCTACCAACATCTCTGAAACAATATTGTGTTTATCCTAATTTAACAGCAACATAGAGGCAGAAATGTTTTTCAAAGGAAGAGGACTTCTGTCGGCCTTACCTGTTCCCACGGTCAGCCACAGTAAACACGTAGAGAGGTATTGTTCACTGTGGAGATGTAAGGCTTGCAGAGCCTTTTCTACTTGCCTTTTCACTGTACAGTTTTGTATAATTGACAGGTGCTTTCAAGTCATGCTCTGAATTGTAATGACATGTAAATCTGTCCGATTTAAAGAAAAAGAGAATATATTGGACAGAGAATATATTGGAGTGTGGAGGAAGAGACAGGTATGTTCTCTTTCATGCACATTGTGTCCCACGTGTTATCAGACCTATATCTTGTAGTATAATAAAACGGCGTATTACATGGAGAGAAATATAATTTTATTAGATATTGGTCACTAAACATATTTCTTTTGCAAGGGTATATCATACCTAGTGGGTAAAAGATGCTACCCATTTAGACATAACCCAGGTCACCTGTTGTCCTTTTGTAGCCCGAGATAAGTTAACCATGCTTGAAAACGGTTCTGCTCCACAACTAACCTTTCAGTTTTCCCCTATTGGCAGTCTAACTGCTGAGAGTCTATGCTCATCCGTCACAGTCCCAGATTCCATATCTTACGCGGGCTTAATCTGTCTGAACTCGATACTGAAACTGAAACTTTTGTTATGTTTAATTGGCTATGATATTATTATAATTTCTCCCCAAATAAATCGCAGGTTTCACCTTTTAATGCCTTTCCTTCTTTGTCTCTTTGCATCTTTACCAAGTTTTTCCACCCATCTACCGCTCTCTGATATACTTGATGTGGTTCTTATCCGCTCCTTAAGGAGATGCACTGCGATTCATCTCATATTCTCAAGGGCAAGATGGCCCCTCTACAAGCCACTTTCAATTGTCAGTTTGCTTCTGGCAAAAGCCGCTATTTGCAAAGCAATTAATTTAATGGGGAAATAAGAAAAATACTCTGGCCTGCCATTTTGATTTTGCATTTCAATAGTTATGATAAATTCTTTATCTCATAATTACAAGATAGGTATGGTAATGGAATGTGTGTTAATGAAGTGAGCAATGCATGCCAATGACTTGTCAGTAGAACTTGTTTGCCAAGGGTAAGAACAGAATTCTGGTGTTTTTCCTGAACCTTTTCCTTGCATATTATCTGTGGCCTTGCAGCCTCTCCATTTTTCATTTAATAGCATTGATCCTCTGTATGATTTAGCAGTTTCTTTACAGTAGCGCAATAGGAAATAGATACTCTGTGATAAGCCACCATTTCCCCAAAAACCTTTTACCAGATGTACCCAATATCCTTTTTAACTCAAATGTATAACCAATATATTCTATAATACAGTAGTTTGGATGTTGGAATTGATAGCCTTCTAATTAGGTGCCGTCCTTTCAAACTGCACCTGTATCAGAAAATCCATGTAAATTATGCCATTACATTTCCTCAAAGTACTAAACCAAATAATTGCCCTCACAAATGAATAACTAAGACAGTGAGCAATTAAAGAACAAAACAAGATGGGGGCCAGTAAATGAAAACAGAGGTCTTTTTGAGGTGCTCATGAGGTTGCCCACTGCGTATTGTAAAACAGGACAGTCACCATACCTGCCTCCTCCGGTAAACGTTAGAGTGACAGAAACCATTTTTTTTCGTCATCGAAATTGAACTCAAACATTTTTTCATTCGTTGTGTGCAGGAGCATAAGCATAAAATGTGTACTCTCAGCAGTATGACCTTTGTACTTAAAAAAAACAAACACTGTCCAGAAGACCTAAGCAAACTCACCCGGGCAGCGCAATGTTTATTATTTTACCAGACAATGTAGCTGGGTGCCATAAAATTATACAAAAGCAAGTTCAAAATGTACTGCTAGGGTTGGGGTTACTAGACATGATGGAGGAAAACTCATAACACCGTCATCTATCGTCTCTAAATAATGACCTCAGGCATAGGAGAGAGGGATCTACCTCTCCAAGTAGTCCAAGTAGTATTGACCAATCACGTTTGAGCGGGCTGAATGCAGAAGGTTGGCCGAAATGCGATCTCGGATCATCATCACTGGATGATGTTGAATCTAAGTTTTGAATCCATCATTTTTTCTTAAGAATGAGCTGTCGCAAATTCATGTTTCTGTCGTAAATTCGTATCGCTGCAGGTATGAATACTTTTGATGCGAAATACTGGCATGCGAATCTTTCATGTCGTTTATTTGTCGCGTCCCCGGTGTGTAAAGGCCTTTAGTCATGGGAAAAAAGGTTGTTGACGAACATTTTGCGTCATAGTTTTCGTTAACGAAATTAACACTGGGTCATAGAACTGGAATATCATGGAATCTTGAGACATGGAGCATCACACGGAACATCAGCAGTAATGGGAAATGTTTCAAACTGACTACTCCTAAATAATTTGCCAAATGTACTTTTCTTCTTTTGCCACATGTATGGGGGTACATATGGTAATGATAAATTGTGCACATGGGTGTGTGCACATGCACCTTCATGCATACCCCTTCACACTTGTAGCTTGTGTGTTTGTTTACAAAGTAGGGAGTTTGCTTTTTGAGCAAGACGTGGCCACAATAAAAACCCCCACCAGTTACACTACCTTGTTGTGTGTGTGTGTGTGTGTGTATGTGTGTGTACATGCATGGACTAAATGCAATGCTAGCTCACATCTATACAGTAGTACATTTTGATTAAAATGTTGCAGAAGATGGAGAAGAGCAGCAAGCAACTCAGTTGGATGGGGTTGAGTGTTTGTCTGGTTGGCCCGGGGGTGTGTTGTGAAGATTATGGTTGGTATGCAGTGCGTTATCTCCGTTACTTCCCTCTTTTCTGTGCCAGGGACTCCTTGGCAGGAGACTGGGGTAATGAGGCGGCTGTGTTTTGATGTGAACCACCTGGCCCCCAGTGGTTGTTGGCGGGGGGGCCGGGGTTAGAGAGAGGAGCAGACACCGGTACTATACCAACCTGTGCCCACTGTGCCAACATTTCCAGGCACGTAATCTCTACTTCCAGGTGAGATGCTTGGAGGCTCCGCTTTCATATAGTTTATCTACAGATCCCACCGTGCCTCGCATTCACTGGGACATGTACTGACGTAACGCTGTAAAGTATAAAGGACAAAACTCAGTAGGTGTTGCCGGTGTCTGTGTGAGAAGGGATGGCTGGCGTGACACAAATATGAAAAATCTTTACTCAGATGACCTCAAGTAAAAGTTTTTTGAATGGTAAACGTAAGTTCTATGTTGTTTGGTTTCTTATGGTGTCATATCATAATTGCAGTGCCATCTTAATGATTGGATTTGCTATTGCAGCAACAAGTACAGCAACAATATTGTCAAAAACGAGACCACTGCAATATGTTTTTTGTTTTTTTTTGTTTTTTTGCCATAAAAGTGGCAGCTGGGCTCCAGTCACAGACTGCAAGAACAGTGCATAGTTTAAGAGTGGAATGACCTTTCTTCTACACAGCGAAATGGACAGGTTGGCATAGTTGTGAATGGGAGGTGTTAAGTGGCCAATCACCGAAAACAGTTGCTGATGTGTTTGCTAGGAAGAATGTGAGCAAGTTACAAAAACTGCACACTACAAAAACAACTTATCGAACTGCCCAAATAGAAGTAGCAGGCAAAGCACTTCTCTTTGAAGCATGAATTCCCCGGAACGCATCACGGACCAACAACCTAATGAATAGAACTAGACGTTAATCTAATTGTAGGCTGTAATCTGCCTGTCATTTTCTTCTGCACACCCAGGAATGCTTGAATGTAAATTACAGACCTAGTGGATATCATAGACTGCTGAACAGTGGAAAAAGTCTGATAATACTTTTATGCGATGAGGCTGGCTTGACCAAAGCATTAGCGCAGACTTGGAAGAGGCTCGGCAGAATTCTTGTATAATGTCAGCCTCTAGTAGTAACATGGCGCTCTGGAGCAGCGTAGCGGGTCCACGTCTCGTTCTCGTTGCGGTCAGCGTCTGTCGTGTTTGTGAAGTTAACAGACCGACCTGGGCCTGCCCTGCAACCCTCAATGCACCAATGTACGTCAGACAAGTCACAGATGAGCCGATATCTTGGGGAAAATGGCGACTAAACTGAAACTGGAACCAACCAAAAACTTCATAGATTATGTATGTAAGAACTATACTTTGACCATCCAGGACTAAAATGTAAGCTTTAAAAAATACTGACATATTGCTAAAATTATGCAGAACATCTTTAATATTATTTATTTACCAAAAGGCCTATGCATTTTCAGTCATTTTGGAGCAACACCTTTACCAATCACCTGGAGCAGTGCTGCCTGCAATATGTGGCACTATAAGTCTAAAAAGTTTCAGTTTTAACTGAAAAATCGTAGTACTTTGACCACATTTTCTTTTGTAGCATGGCAACAATTATACTTAAAGGAGCCAAGGTCATTATAATAGCACAGAATCCTTGGGTAGCAGAGGCTTAGGTTTAGGTAGAAACCATAGCAGCTGCTGTCGGTATGTTATTACAATGGGAGATTACAATCTTTAATAATTGTGTCAACAAATCAGCGTGGCAAAATTCAAATCGATTACTTTGCATAATCAATTAAGTCACGGAACTGTTGCAGCCCTAGTCTGATTTCTACTTTACAAATGCTTATAGTCTGGTTGGTCCTGGCTTTTACCACATTTACAATCAAACTGGACTCTCTTCCTAGCTTAATAGTCAGTTTTCAGTTAGTATTATGTTCTTTGATGACCCTGTAGACCCCAACGTGCATACAGTGAAGCACTGGCTTGCTCTCAACACTAGTGAAGGGTAGCAAGATTCAAATAATAGTCAGTGGTTGGGCTATGTCTATGGTAATGGGGTGTCATAATGCTTTCTTGTTAGACCCTGGAGGAGTTAAATCAAATGCCCAGGAGAATCCCAGGAGAACACTCTGTTGTTACCCATTATGAGGTCTTCATGGCACAAGGTTTCCATGGAGACAAACCTTGCATAGCTTGGTTTTAAGTAGGTAGACCAGATAAGACAGTATTTTGTGAATCTGTTTTATAAGAAGTAACAGATGATCAGTGCCATTGCCTTATTGGACAAGTGAAGCTTTATATTTTTTGTGCTATGATATGATGCCTCTCTCTGTTATTATGACTTTATCTTAAATTTATAGCCAACTGATGAGATTAAATTATTTACACTATTTGTCATACATTGACGATTTAACATTCTGTCATTTTAAGTTTCTTGCTATAAATTTTACAGGCATTGAGGCTTGATCAAAATTGTGAATATTTGGCTGGCACATAAGGGAACTAGATATTTCTTCAGCATTGGGAAGGAAAGTCTTTTTAGAGAAGAACAGTTCCATCTGCTGTCAGCTCCATTTTTCCTCCTCTGCCACTCATCATGATCCTCATACAGAGCCACAACGTGTCACGCTGTTCGTGAGATCAGTCTTGCAACGGCAATGCCATAAGATGTATCAGGTTTCCCTCAGAAAACTGCTCTGAAGAACATGAACTGCATTCAACAGCCGTGCCGTTTGGGTGTACGCAGTGCCTGACTGACATTGTTTAATCATTGCCTGAAAGCCTGTCAGTCGAGGCTGTGTACAAGGGCCGTGTTGGAGTCATACCTCGGCTGGCCCCTAGGTGGCGGTATTGCATTGTTCAGCAGAGCAGTCCTGCCACTGTGGACTCTGCCGCTACAGCAGAAAACATTTGGGACTTATGAACACAGGAATCACAAGGTTGTCTGTGCCTACATCTGAACACGCCGCTCTGCCATCTAGTACCTGCTGATAAGTAGGCCATTTTTAATACCTTGTGTTTTGAAAATGATTTAGTTGGCAATCTGTTTTTTCAATATCAGTATTCTTTGAATGCTGGTTTGGCATGCTGGTTTTCTGGTGTGACTAAGAAGACATGAGGAAAATATTATCTACAAATAGCGGAGGGAAGAGTACACTTTACATCCTACATTTAAGGCGTTTAGCTTACGTTGTTATCCAGGGTGACTTACACTATGTAGTCGCAATACTGTTAAGACACGAGTGATGGTAAAATTAATCATGGATGATAACTTGATAAGGTTAAGCACGACACATCAGTGGCAGGATCTCAGTTTGCCTCGAATGCAGTATGTTTAAGTTACCGTGTAGTATGCTGATGGTGATGGCTTTGCATGGTGTAGTGGATTTCATGTGACTGTCCCCGGCACTATTTAGACTAACTTGGATGTTTAGAGGGGGGGGTTAAGAGCGGGCAGGTCATGTAGGTTATCAAGCAGGCACATCTCATCACAGATGTCTCATTGAATTAGGTCCACAACACTTCCAGAAAGCTCAACAGCAAGGTTTGGTATCCCAGAGCCACCCCTGCACACCCCAGCCCCCTCCACACCTGCTGTTATCACGGATTATACCTATACTCATCTACATCTGTATCTATACTAGGGCTGTCACTTTTTCCAGAAATCAAGTTCGAACAAATTCGAAATGACACGCAACTCGGCGACCCCCCCCATTTAAATTAACGACAACGCTATTTCCTATATCGTTATTTTAACATCACATTATTCCAGCAACTGGATGTTAACTTTTTTTAACAGCTGTATTAATGCTGAATTTCCTGAATTTCCCCAAGGGGATGAAAAAAGTATCTATCTATCTATCTATCTATCTATCTATCTATCTATCTATCTATCTATCTATCTATCTATCTATCTATGCATCACAATAATAAATACATTTGTACCGCACTTTTCATTCATAGTGACACTCAAAGTCTCAAAGTGCTACAATATTGATAACATGGAACACACAACAACATGAAGAAAATAGTAACAAGAGTTCAAATGAAAAAGCCTTCCTGAATAGAAAATATCAAATCGCAGACAACAGGAGAGAATTCTGATAGCTTTGAACTAAACATGTAGCAAACAATTTAAAACTAGAACTGACAGGCAAGCTGAACGGATTTCGAATAAAAAGTGACAGCCCTAATCTATACTCATATACATGCTCATCTGCACTACACCTACACCACCCAACATCGAACCTACATTTAGGCTCACCCCTAGTCCACATCTCATCAAACGACCTCTGACCTCACCATCCATCTCAACAATAGGCTAATGGGACATCTGACTCTTTTGGCTTGAAACAGCCCGCACATTGGTCTAGAAATTAAATAGTACGTTTGAGCGTATGCCAAGGGGACAGCTGCCCCCTCAGCTCATTCAGCAGTTCAGAAATATAATTGTATCTGCAGATAGTAAGCTTAACTATGTAAATTGTACCATTATAGTTTATTATACATCATATGATACATAAACATCTATCTTAGTCAGAAGATGGATTCAATACTTTGGACCCCAACTTATGTCCTTTCTTTTCAGTCAGGACCGCTGGTTGCAGATTTTTGCTACTTAAAAAGCTGTCCTTGTGGTCAAAAGACCTGACTTTGATGTGGCAACAATTCCACAGCACTTGACTTCCATAGAGAATGTTCCGGCTTTCCAGCCACGCCCTTCCAGACCTGGCTGCTAGCTCAGTGTAACTAAAGTACTTTCTTTCGTATGCCTCATCTACCACATATCATCTATCATCTATCTTCCTATGACACAGTGAGCTCTTTGAAATAATCATGGACCACAATACAAGGTCAGGTAATTAGGGACATGCTGACATCTCTGGCTGGACACTAAGTTGTGGGCTTGCATTTACCTAATAGCCTCCACTAGCTGCTCTAACTTATGTCTACTCAATGATACATTCCTTCCCTGACTGATGTGTAGCAATATGAGGTAATTTACACTCAAACAATGAAGGAAAATGTTAGGCTATCGTATATTTTCAATATTTCTACTGTTTAATTTAATCTAACTGACGTTAAATTGTCTCAGGGCACCACCCTTTGAAAAAGGAACTGATAACCAATAAATCAAATCAATTTCTATCTGAAGTTGCGTGAATTCTTGACTCAAAAGTAGGGATCAGATCATTTTATGTACACAAAAGATTAGATAAAAGATACACAAAAGAGACAGATTCTTTATCAAAGTTTATTTAACTACTACTAACACACATACTACAAACTATACTACTAAATTAATGAATAAATGAATGATAAAACAATAAACAGTGCCGATATAATGACCATGGTATGTATCACAGTGTGAAACAGTAATGAATGAGATTCTGGTATGATTATGAGATCAGGTTAGCAGAGTAACATGAATGACCAATTTGAACAGGAGATAAGTGGAAACCAGCTGATGGGTGATTCAGCTGTTTGGGGAGTTATGTTACGAAATAAATCATAAGTGAAATCTATGTTTCAATGGGATGATATCATTTCTAACCTTACACTCCCTAACCAAACATTAACCAAAATTGCATCAACGTATTTGAACAGAAGAGCATGCAAATTGTTTACTTAGATGACTTGGCATAGTGTAGTTGCAGAAGTAGAACGCAGAGTTGAACTGGTGCTGCGTAGCTGCCTGTAGAACCGCGTGGTCGTAGATCGGAAGGGCTTCGGCTCGGGGTCGATGGGGGGAGATGCAGAGTTGGTCGCTGTGGCTGGGTCAGTTACCAACACCTTGTAGAAGCGTTTTGCAGGATGTTGGAGTCAGAGTTCGTTGTCGTTGTGAACTTTGTTGACTTTTATCCGACAAAGCTAAGCAGATGATGGTGGATGATGATGATGATGAAGATAATGATGGCTCACAACAAAGTTTTCTCAAACAAAGCAACTCTCAACAGACTATTTCCATCATCCAGCAGCGTCCCACTGGGAACACAGAGAAGTCAGGAGAAAAGAGAGACTGATCAATGATGCCATTGATAGTATATAGTCTCAGGGTTGTAGGTGTGGTTAACACCTCATGCCCCTTGGGGTTCAGTGAAAAGACCATTATCTAATTTTCTCTAAATGACAAATTGTGTCTAATACATTGGCTATGTTTAACACACATATTTGTACTTTACTTTACCTTTGAATAGGTAACATTGTGAGCTGTTCAACGATTCTAAACAAGGCTGTCTGGAACCTTATGGCTGTTTAGAACATTAAAACACAAAGTTTGTCCTGTTACCTACAACATTGACATCCCATTCAGGGAATCAGTACACTGAATATTCTGAGATGTGTTGTCCATACATATAGAATTGTACACAGATTGATACAAAAGTCGTTTGATCTTCCATTGTGTGTGTGTGTGTGTGTGTGTGTGATCGTTCATGGGCTACAGTGGGGGTCCTGAGTGGCTTGATTTTATCTGTTGGCCTTCTCTGTAAATCTTCAACCTCTGGTCGGGTGACCATCTCCATCTCCTCCTCCGCCATTCATTAGCTAATCTGGTCTCTTTTATGACCACAAGGAAACGAATGGAGAACTAGAGACGTGTGATGGTCTTCTCCAGGTCAGGTTAACACGCTACAACACCCAGAGTTATGGGAGAAGTCAGCAGAGCACCTTGCACCAGTAAGCCTAGGTAGCCACATTGCAACTAAGCTTTGCTGATGTGTGCCAAGATGCCCTGACCTCATACACCGCTATATTGCCTGGATACAAGCCAAAAGTTGTTCAGGCAGATAAGAGAGAAATGTTATAAATGGGGGTAATAGAAGAGTCCCAAAGTGACACTACACGGTTCTGTGTGAACTACGGCGAATTAGATGCACTGTCAAAGTTCAATTCCTTTCCAATGCCCAGGGTTAACAAACTACTGAATTTGTTAGGCACCACTCACCTTTACTCAACGCTGGATTTAACCAAGGACTACTGACATTCCCTTGTCACCAAGGTCCGGGGAGAAACCACCTGCGCTAGACTCCAGTCCACTCTATATTAGGGTTGGGCGGTATCCACGTTTTGATACCTTTAAGCTGTCCCCAGATTTGACCCGGGGTTATGGTATTACTGGCTAATTAAAACCTAATGTTGTAGGGTGCTATGTAGCATCGGTGTAGCCAAATCCAGACACTCACACTGACGCCATTTCTGGTCTTTTAGCATACATCTTTCGAGGCGATCACTAGTAATTGGTGGGTGGTGTGAAAGCAGACATCTTTGAGAATCAGTATACAGCCCCTTATTCGGTCAGGAACCAAAATGCTGCCAAATTGCAGCAATTATTTTTTCTTTACAGTTCCATTCAGGCTGTTTTGGGCCATTGTTCAATAACTTAAATAACTATTCAATAAGTCCCCAAGGATAGGATGCTAAACCCTCATGGTTCATATGCTACTACCTATTTAAACAACATAATCATCAATAGTGATAGCTGGCAGCAGCATATGCAACACCTGGGAGCTTTTATTGAGGTGGGCAGGTCTCATGGCCAACCCAAATAAGTGCACAATTATACAGAGGACAACAGGCAGTATCTGGGGTCCTGATTTGGCTCTGGGCTGGACTGCCTACAGGCAGAGCCAGGAGCGGTTCATCATAAAAAACAAGGCGCACCTGTACGTAATTAACCCTCTCCTATATCTTTGTGTTCCGGTGGAGACTTGAAGAGCAACTCATGGACCTAAGGCAGAACAACACATGCCCTATGCCTATAAAGAAATAGAGTCTGAAAATACAATTTGCATATAGATCGTGAAACTCATCCCATGAAGGGAAATGCATTTTCAGCACCAGTGGTGTGTCGTTTGCATTGGTTTGTTTGTCGCATTGATGATAAATTAATCATAACAGTCAAGAATTAAAACACCCATCCAGTGTCGTTCCTGGTAACAGAGCGAACATTGTCACGCTGTGTACAACAACACAGGCCGGGCGCATAATTTCAGAAGAGCACGTGTCACAATATTGACTTTTTGGGAAAAGAGCAAAACTGGAGGAAAGCTCAGGAGGAACGTGATGCTGCTAATCAGTGCAAATAATTATTCTCTGCTTGATATATGCACAAGTGAGGCTAGAGTTCACTTCCGTATGTTTTTTGCTCAAGTCTAATTAGGTTAATTAATCTCTGTACAGATCCAGAGCAGAGCGAGATTAAACATCCGCAATGGCGGTGGCTGGACTTTTCCAGCCCATCAGATTTGTGCGCTGGTCCCAAGCGATCTGTTTATTTTCAATTAGGTTTGAAAGTGAGGAATGTTCTGGCAGAGTGCAGGAGAGGAACAGCACCTCTCTGAAACCCTGCCATGGCCCGCTGCTCATGTTCGTACTCATCAGTGAAGCTTCTCTGGCACCTCCTTCAACACACACACACACACACACACACACGCACACAAACACACACACATTACTAATTTTAGATATTTTGTCTAATTATATCCTTGTGAAATGAAATGTGATGACATTAGACATTTGTAAAATGTATTGACTGTTTGGCACCTAAAGCACCAAGTGAACTTTACTTATAAACAAAAAAAACCAAAACAGAATCATATACATTTTAACACATTAATTATTAAAGGTGCACTCTAGCGTGACCGGGGTGAATTACCAAAACAAACCAAAACAAGAAGCACAGTGTTTCCAGCTTGTGCAGGCTGAGGGGAGGATCTGTTTGATGAGACGTCAAAGCAAAACCAAGACCAGGAAGTAGAGGGAAACAGCTCCACTGAGGCACAATCAAAACAGAGCGAGAGAGAAGCTTTCAGATGATCACCATTATATTATATCTTATGATTATGGTCATTTTACTTTTTATTTGATTTTAACATAAACTACCACCTTTAACTAATAACATGAACTTAAAAATAAAACCAATATTAAAACATATAATCTAGATAGATAGATTATTTTAAATGTCATTATTGATGCATGTCCATTGTCCATGTCTCACAGACAGACAGACAGACAGACGATGGTGTGTGTGCATTAACAATGAGTTAATGCAGTGTTAAACCTCTGCAACACATCTGCTACATTGGTCTTAACATCACAAAGGTTCCAGAAGTATCCTGGCCATTCATTCGTAACACAGAGACAGACCGCAGTGTGTCACAGTCTGCAAACCACTCTCACCAGGGGTAAAACAATCAGTGAAGCCTTAAAACACTTCAACCTAGCTAAGCTAAACTCATTTTGCAAGATTATTTGGCACGCTCTGTCTACTAGAAAGGCCAAAGTATAACGGAATAACTTAATATGTTGATCTCCATCGGTGACCCTTCTAACCAGATCAAACTTGAGAGATTATCCCCCACAATGGGCAGGAGCAACAGGGCTACCAACGCTAACACATAGAGCGTGAGACTCATGAAATTGCCCCTTTTCACATGCACTCACATCAAATCTCCTATTTCTCACGCTGCGTAGTACATGCTTGGCATACTACTAGCCGATGTTTTCATTCCAAGCGGGGTGATTTCGTGAGGTCGCCTAATCTCTCGTTCGCTGTTGCCATCAAGTGGTTGGAGGGTGTTCAGCGCAAAAGGAAGTCCGTGGGTTCCTCAGAGAGACGCCCTCCACGGCTCCTATTCTACATGGCTCCTATATTTCCACTCGTAGAGACCTTTGGAAAACATCCAGAAACCTTTAAATAATTTTGTTTTTATTACATACAATCTAGTGCCAAAAAAGCGAATGAATATAAAACTAAAAATTATTCTAGTGGATGAAGTTATGATGGGTGAAATGTCTGCCCAGTAAATCAGACTATTTATTTGCAAAGTAGAGTTCAGCCTCTTTTTCTACTTCTTGATGTGTCTCCATTAGAGGCCAAAGCAACACTAACTACTGAGTTTGCTCCCATTCTCAATTATTGAACTTATTTCAACCCACGCTGCCTCAAACAGTCTTAATTTGCAGAAATCAGCAAACTGACAGACTCAAAAAAGCCTTTTTCCTACACAGATGCAGACACAGACCGCATTCTATTGAAATAAGCTTTGGCTGTTTCAAAGAGATAAGATTTGAGCAGCGTGGTATAACACTGAGTGAATACTACAGGTCCAAAATGATTTCTACTAAGGAGCCAACTATTGGTCGCAATGACCATAATTTCTGTAAACGTTGGTGCAACAAATGCTCACTAGATCTCTCGCTTGGTGAACAAGGAACTCTCGTTAACGAGGGAGGAAATATACACAACAATCAACAAGAGATTTTGGACAGCACTCAAGGTTTCACAGCTCAGGAGATTGTGAATGACATACATGTCCAACTCAATCTATTCAACTCAATCTATTCTCTTGCTAATTAAATTGTGCAAATTTAAACGTGATACAATTGACAACCGGGACGTGGACAAATTAATGGCAATCAAAATGGGGGAAGGGTACTGGTTAATCTTCTGACCTTCACTCCTCCAATGACTCCGCCTTAGAAGACACACCTACCCAGACTTTTTTAGAGGACAAAACACCACAAGCAACCAAAAAAGGAAGGCCAGGCAGGTCAAGAGATGGACAAAGCACAAGAAGCCTATGCAGCTCCACCAAAAACAAATAGGGCCTTACAATCTCTCAGACAAAACCCTTTCACCCCATCAAGAATCAATGCTTAAGAAAGGTGTGTCCGTTGTCCCTTTGAAAACAACATACCTCATGCAGGAGGATCAGCAGGATTTTAATTCAATCAAAGCCTAGAACCTATAGACCCCCAACTGATGTTTTGTACCAACTCATGGAACTAGTACCCCGTGAGGACTATTTTCTTTTTGAGAAAGATTACCGACTGTGCGAGAGACACAGCAGCACCGAGCTATACAAATCTGTCCGTAGGGCTTTTTGAAAACGGACAGAATTACAATAACAACCCCTTTAAAAGCATCCGTTGTTTCATATTATCGATTCATCGATGATGATGTATTACCGCCAAACAACCGTTGCGTTCGGCCCGCCAGCGCCAAGTGTTATGAATGACGGTAAACGCAATTGAGAATTTGTGAACAGGTGTAGCAATGTTTCGCAGCCTACTGGAGTTGAGTTCTTTCCGAGTGTCATTTTGGATTGTCCTGGACTGAGCAATAGGCGACGTGTGTGAATACGATGCTTGTACTGCTGTGTGCGCTGTATTATCTGGTTAACTTGGCATAGCGATACAGGAAGGGCACTTGTAGCTGAAGCTATCGCCGTCCACGGTGCTGGTCAGGGGTTACCGTTTGTGGCGTGCGGCCTGGCGATGTCTTCTCTGCGTGTCATTACGGCGTCATTACTGTTGAACATGACAATCTCTAACCGTTGCAGTCGGAGAACACTCATTTTGTCAGGGAAAAGAGTCTAACTGAGTCTGACGAAGGCTATTACTCGTAGCCGCGAACCTTACACGTACACACGCGCGTGGAAGTTCAACAACGCGCGCGCGCGCACAACGGGAGAGAGGGGAAATCGTCGACAGCGTGACGCTTGGCCTCTCTCGACCTCTATTGATCTGCTGCCTGGTCGAGGGCAAGGTGAAGGACACTCCATCTGCCATCGAATGGGAAATGAGAAGAGGAGAGAGGAAGAGGTCAGAGAGAAAGAAGGGGACGGGAGAGA
>OMKK01044737.1:0-18340 GCA_900302305.1 Polymixia japonica
TTTGTGTGCCTTTAGGTCCCAAACACAAAAGATGATGGAAGAAATTAATTGTTCAGAATTTCAAATGGCAGGGCCTCAAAGCAGAGACAAACAGGTGGACCCATACTGTACATACACAGAAATGATAAACAAACGAATATGAATGAAAATAACATGTGTCTTGTTACCATATACAAAAACTCCTTCAACAAGTATATTTAAAAAAATAAAATAAAATAAAATAAAATAGTTGCTAAAGAAATATATTCAATTAAAAAATCTGTTTAGTATTTTTGAAAGCAAAAAATACACATGCAAACCAGCGGTAACTAAACAACTATCAAAATCCTGTCCATAGTCTCATGAGAAGTTAAAAGCTCAAGTAGACCAAAAAAAACTGAGAAAAGACATAGACATAGTTACACAAAGTCCTATTGTGCAGTTACATGTCTCTTCTCATATGAGAAATGCTGTTAAGCAACACTTTGAGGTTTTGATTTATATTACGTAATGATCCTTTCTGTGGGACATTCTGTTATATCTTGTGACTGGTGCATAACTGCAGGTATTCCAATGATCTGAGGAGAGACCTTAGGGTGAGATCGGTTGGCTGTCTGATCAATTGCTGTTTTTTTATCAATGAGTAGTCTCTTTAGTTTAATATCACACCATTGAGCTGCTCAGGCAGAGCCACAAATACACCCAAATAGTATTTTCATTTCTTATCAATCTTTATCCTTAAAAGTAATTTTGTATTTTAAAATACTAGTAATACCAGAACCATCTATTTGTAAGGACATATATAATACAATAAAACACCAGACATCAATTGAAAAGAGAGATGAACAAAAATGTAATTAAGTAAAAAACAAATTATATAAAAGCCTGATGGTAAAATAAATGTGTTTTAAGAGATAATTTAGAAGATGACACTAATTCCTTAGGCAGGGCGTTCCAAAGCTTAGAAGACTCACTCACCATTGATCTTTAGCCCGAATCTTAGAATGGCCAAGAGGGCCCTGCCTCAGGAACTCAGGCTGTGTTCAGGCTCATGAAGGCCTGGAAGATCTGAAAGACTAGGAGCCAGACCTAGTCAAGCCCCAAAAAAGAATAATTAAAATCTTTAAATCAATTCTGCAATAAACAGGCAACCAGCGTGGTGAAGATAAAATATGGGTTATATGATCGTGGAGCCGTTTATAATCTGAAGCTCTGCCATGGCTCGTCAATGGTGTCAGTGTGATTGATGGCCTATATTAACCTCTGAGTCCTGCCAGAGTACAATTTGAAACCTTCCAGATCATAATGATTGAGATGGTTAAGGTAGCGTGCCAGGGATCCTCGCTCAGCAAGGGGATTCACTGTTAGAGTTAGTCTGGTAGATGCGATCGAGTCTGTTAACATTATGATGGTTGATATGTAGAGTCTAATTACATTATTTAATCAAAGTCAAATGCTGGAATCTTTCCAAACAGACCTCTGCATTAGCATACAAAATGGCCAACCCAAATACTAATACAGGTTTAACGATACTGTTAAACTCCTGGCTAGCTGAGACTAAACACGCAGTGGCTTACAAGACAATTGTAGTGCATGGGGTTTTGCACTGACTCAACAAAGCCTTTCCGTCCCCATTGAAATTCCACGTTGATGTCCACTCTGCACCATCGGCCTCTCCGGCTAAACCTCAGGAATACCAACCAGCTGCTGCCCCTCTCTCTCTCTCCCTCTCTCTCTCTCTCTCTCTCTCTCTCCTTTTCTCTCTCACCATCTCTCATGCTCACTCTTGTACACAGAAAACAAGTGCTGCATCACCATTTTAATTCTGGAGTGGGTGTACATGGGACACATGGAGCAAGCCGTGAGGAGCAGGCGTAGAGCGAAGGATCATGGGTGTGAATCTTAATGACTTCTAGGAAGAGGAAGAGGAGCAGAGGTCTGGGGAGAATCCACCCTTAATCTCCCTCTCTCTCCCTCTCCTTCTCTCTCCCATGGACCATGGAGCCACACTCTGTTTACGGGATTTGCCTCCCTTTGATTGTGATTAATTAGCTGACGACGGATGGCCAAGGACCTGAGTGCCTCTGCGTTAGAGAGAGAGAGAGAGAGCAAACAGACAGGAACCAAGTGTGGCTCTCAGTGCTGCATAGTTTCACACGTGGTGTTGCTGTCACTATGTATCACTACAGCGAGCAGTGACAATCAAAACAGAATGATAGCCACATTGAGACTGAAGGTGTGAAATTGAGGTAGCATCTTTCCTCTGGTTTGTTGATCTCCATATAACCTATTATTAGGTGCTGGTCCAGCCCATCAAGCAGCATAGACTACTGATAAGAGCCACTGTGACCGCTAGGAGTCCCTGCAGTAGATAATCATGAATTAATTGCTCTAACCTGGCAACATGGAGTGCACATTTGCAAGGACTTGATACACAGTGCTCTTCGTGCTTTTAGAGTAAGGAACGGAGTAAGGATCGGCCTTTGTCATCAAGCAATTAATAATGAAACTTGACAATATGCTACGTGCTTTGCATATGCCTGTAAATTAGGGGTAATAAGCAGTGAGTTCCTTGTTGTTCAATTAATTGGTGCTGGAAAACATCAGCCCCCATACAGTGCAGTCTATGGATAGGTTAGTATATTCAAAATGGCGAAATGGACTTAAGGGCAGGGAAATTCAGAGAAAAAAAAAATAGAGATGAAAAGGCATGTTGAATGTATCTAATTTTATGAATACTAGTCTCAATTTAGCAGCGTAAACTCTTAAATCACAATGTTGCAATAGTATATACTGTATATATATATATGCCCTGCTGAAGTGTCTCTGAGTAAGACAGTGAATCTATACCAGCTACAGTGGTGCTGCTCTCTAGCTGACCCCTGCAGGGGTCAATAAAATATCACGTCATTATATCACGTTTTTGTTTTACGGTATAATTTATATCTGTATATTTATAATTATATTGTTTATATCTCATGAAATCCACATCATTTTCTGAAATCCACATCATTTTAATAAGCAATGATGTATATTCATAAACAAGATGTAGTTCTGCATAGTTGTCAATTAAGTATTCACAGATGCAGCATTTATCTTTCTTGTCATTAAACACACGCACAACCTATTTCAGGTCAAAATATGTACTTTGACAGCCTTTCTGTCATATTCAGTGCTTAAAATGAGTCTTTATGTGACGATACAGAGTCCCTCTCTTGCTCTCTTCCAAATTCTCTGGGGACCTCAAACCTTACTTTTACTCTTTTAGTTGCCATGGATACCTTCGGCGAGGCAGCCGATTGGAGGCAACAATAAACTCAGGCTCTTTCAAGCCTTCGACAATTTTGTCTCCAAACTGACGCTCTGTGAATCTCCCTATATTCTTTCACACACATGCTCACAGACAGTCTCACATGCTTACACACGCATATGTAAACACACATGTGTGTTCATGCTCACTGACACGTCAACATATACTTGTTCGCACATTCTCGCACACACACACACACATACACACGTAGGAGATGTGGTGGTGACCGTCAGGTGACAGCGGAACAGAGATCAATGTAATCTTTCTCAGCACAATCCAAAGCCACTGTCATCATCTATCTATCTATCTATCCCAGTGGAACAGGGGGAAAGGTGTGAAATCAATTCTGCATTCAATTAAGGAGCAGCCAGCCACAGCAGTCTGGCTCCAGAGGTGACCCCTAGTGCTACTCCATGGTCTTTAATGGAGGCCAACTCTAGAGAATAGCCCAGGTTTCCACCATAGGGCCAAACAGGGCTTCCAAGGGCTTACTCATTATCTGCTCATTATCTCCAACTCCTCTCAAGTCTGTGTAAACATCACAGTGTCCTTCGCAAACTAACTCTTCCCAAAGCATTTTTAAAAACATCATCTTTGTTGTTTGGCTAAAAATAGAACAAAAACTCTGAGATGCTTTTGGGAAACCCGGGCTTAGTGACTTGCAGATGTAGTTTAATGATTACACATTAATTTAATGTTCCACCTTAAAGCTGGAGTGCTGATGTAAAAAAAACAAAAACACATGCAGTTCAATATTAATAGCTTTCATGGAGACTTCCCTGCTCCTTTACCCTTCTTACTACCTGTGGGTTACTGTTTGATAATGTTTCTACACTAATAGCATAAGGATAGTTAATAGGTCAAGTTAAGCAGAAGTGTAAAGTGGTAATACAATCAGTATACAGCAGTAGTGTCCTGTGCTCAGCTGTTGGTCTTAGACGTGTTGGCAATGTGCAAGTAAACAATGTCCATAAACCATTTGGAGTGGTCGACATGTTTCCCAAATAAGGCCATGCATGCTCAACTTTGGTGGTCATCAGGTCCTTGGTGTGTGGAGGGTTCTTCTTGATGATATCATCAAGAGACAAAATCAGGAGCAGCTATTCCACCAACAGTAAACGTGTAACTGATTTTGTAAACACAGTAACAGTACCTGGGATGGTTTTATCGGGATAGTATTGTAGGTGTAATAAAGCTCAGGTTGTAAAAGCTAAAATGTTTTGAGTCCACAGTCCCAGTTCTGTTTCTAATTCACTGTAAGTTGAGAAGCTTCAGTTTAGTGTCTGGTTGACATCACAGATGAAAGCTAATAGACAAACATGTTATGGATAATATCATATGTACAGTGCAGTGGTGCAGCACTTTTAATTGGGGACGCTGCTAGGAATTCAAGGCCCACTGACAAGATGTGACACTGTGCCCCCACCCCAATGCATCTAATTTAGTAGCGTATCACCATGCCTGTCTAAAGGACCCCATTGTGCTTTGAGGCCCCTGAAGGTTTTCCCCCTTTGCACTGCTTACAAGTCCCATGAAAGTATAAGTAAAACCAAGACAGGATTGCACAGGTCAGGCAGACAGTCAGATGTCAGTGTGATGACAGGGTGATGACAGGTGTATGATGATAGGTGACAAAGGAGCAAAGTGTTTGTGACAAGAATTTGCAGTTTCATAACACGCAGGTAGGAGTATATACCCACCTCTTTTCTAGGGCATAGTATAGCCCCTTTTCAGCAAAAATACGTGCTTGTGTGGTGATCACAATACTCTTCAATTTACACCACTGCCTCTTGTTCTGCCGCTATGCTATTATTGTAAACGGTCTCGCATTTTAACATACACGTGGTTTTTGGCGTCACCCACAGGCTGAGCAGAATAGCGCTTCTTTCTTTGAAATCCAGTCTCCACGCTGCCAAACCTTTACTAAATATTTTGGGTTACATCTGTATTTTGTATTTTGTACAAATCGAATGTATTTTTCTAAAAACGACCGTTTAATTATAAATCGCATGGGCGTATTACACAGCTATTTCCGGCACGCCAAGGGCTTGGTCTCCGGTGTTGCTGCTGGATGATACCGCTGTAACACGTAAGGTGAGAACTGGTAGGAGCCCCGGAACTATTCTCATTTTGCCACAGCATCCACCCGGACGTCTGAGTGGTCGTGCAGGTGCCTGAAGTCGGATTCGACACGCCATTGTGGAAGATAGTTAGTTTAACGCTACATACTTCATTAACTCTTAGCTAGGTTCCCTAGCTGAGTTATCCAGTGTTCCAATACAACTGCAGAAGAAAACCTAACATCATGGCTACGGATTCCTGGGCCCTGGCAGTAGACGAGCAAGAAGCCGCGGCGGAGTCGGTACGCAAAACGAGCTAACGTTAGCTAGTTTCATGAATGCTCCGGCCTGTTGTGCTACCTTTGCTACCGTCGGTTAGTGGGCTTGCCTGCCGCAAGCACACTATTATTATCTCACATATTCTTCTTATTATTATTATTATTCCACATCGGCACGCTACTCCTCCCACAGTTTTCGCACGTATGTAGACATGAAATACATCGAAACGTGTGGTATTTTCGCCTCGTTTATATCACATTACGGTTTTGGAAATAATAATTTTTTAGTATGAAAATTCACCGCCCAGTGGAATGCTTTCTTAAGAAGAAGGTAGAGTTGTGGCAGCTGCTGATCTGAACTTAATGCTACAGTTACAGTATGTGAGGCCACGTGGACATGTTTTACATCAAAATGTTCAGCTATTCCCACTGATTCCTACGATATAAATGTCTAAGCCATACGTACGTTTGAGTGCGTTAGAAGAGTTGGGAGAGAAGCAGAGTGTGGGGAAAGAGGGGTGGCAGACTTTGACCCCCCATGGAGCCAACTGCAGGTGGGAGAAGTCTCCCTCTCTTAAAATTAGATACCCAGGTCTTTTAACTTGCGCCTACAGTTGTAACACTACATGGACATATCACACGGCAACATTTTCATTTTTTCACACATTTCCCTCCCATGCAAATATCTAATCTTTATACATTTAGACTTCGGTTTCGGGGCAAGCCCACTATCTAGTTTATTTTAAACGAAACTGTCCAGATGTTATGTACATTGCGGGTGATCCGTTTGAAACTTCGGCAGCCTAACGTCGCGACACCAGCATCTCCTACTACATAGGAGAGCCTGGTTTCTAGTCACTGTTCAGTGTGCAGATCCGGTCTAGAGCCCGCCTACTCCAAAACTGTATCCGGTAGTTTGTATCTGGCTTAGGCCGCAGTGTTCGTCGTCAGAACACAGAAATGCCGAATCGAGTAGCAATAAAAATGGACATACCAGACGAAGTATTCCAAGAAGTAGTTGAAGAAACTTGCCGGATCCATAACATTACATCTTTGAAGCCATTAGCCCTGGTTTCCGAGCGGAATTGTTTTTTGGAGCACGGACCGTTTCCGTATCCGGTGACTCTCTCTAGACCGGATCTGCAAACTGAAAAGCAACTTGTTGGCAGCCAGTCTCCGCCAGAACACCGGTTAGCTAGCCGGCTCTGAACAGAGGTGCTGCATGCTCAGTCACAGCACACATGAGCTGTACTAGTTGGCTGTAGCTGTCAGATAGCTAATGATGCAAAAAGCTTAAAAACAACTTGTGCTTTGAAATCGAAAGGATGCTCGCGCTCATATAATGTAAGGCAAGGCAAAGTGCTTTACATAAAACATTAAAAGCATAAGAAAAACACTATAAAAGGACATTATTAAAGAGTTGAAATTAAAACCCAAAGACAAAGAATAAATATACAAATAAAGATGAAAATGGTTAAAAAATAGAATGCATAGAATGCTTAAAATCAAGTAATAAAAGTTACATTGCAGTGCAAGAAATAACTCAAAAGCCACAAATTTGGTTTAGTAAAAGGCAGCGGCAAACAGAAATGTCTTCAGCCTTGATTTAAAAGAACTGACAGTTGCAGCAGACCTGCAGTTTTCTGGGAGTTTGCTTCTCCGTGTTTAGTTTTCACTCTGGGCACAGAAAGGAGACCTGTCCCAGATGACCTGAGAGGTCTGGATGGTTCATAACGTAGCAGAAGATCAGAAATGTGTTTTGGTCCTAAAACATTCAGTGCTTAATAAACCAACAGTAGTGTTTTGAAATTAATTATTTGACAGACAGGAAGCCAGTGTAAAGATCTGAGAACTGGAGTGATATGCTCCACAATGTAGAGCTTCATTTGTTCAGTGAAATCAGAATGTAACCGGTTATATCTCACTTTTCACAGATCGGTACCCTCCAAATCAAAGACAAACCAGACGAAAATGGTAAGTGAGGAAATTACATATGTCCGATTGTTGTGTGTGTGTCAGAAAACCCATAATCATTATAGTATGCACAATTTACAACGCTGTTACTTTTCAAATCACAGGCACTTCCGCAAACACAACAAATGCAAGCAGTGCAGCTGTAAAGACAGAATCAGGAGGGGACAATAAGGCTCCAGATGAGGATGACAAAGGTGGGTGTGATTGTTTGCTGAAAAATAAAACATTTCCGTTTTTTGTTGTACTCTGGTTGGGCATGGTTTTAATACTCTGGTGATGGACATGGCTGGATATTTTTACCTTAATTGTTTTTCTTTTTCTTTTTTTACACATTGAGTTACTTTTCTGTCCTTTCTGTTCTGTAGTGTTAAACAGTTCCTATCGAATGACACATGGTGCATCTTGTTTTCCCAGATGACAAAGCAGCCCAGTCACTGTTGAACAAGTTGATCCGCAGTAATCTCGTCAACACCACGAACCAAGTTGAGGTTCTCCAGAGGGATCCTAACTCTCCACTCTACTCCGTAAAGTCCTTCGAGGAGCTACGACTGTGAGTGACATTCATCCTCCATTCACCCATCCTTTGACGCTTGGTTGTGGTCAACTTTGTTTTTTTTCTTCACTGGTCGATCTTGCCCGACATGCACAAATTCCCACATCTTGTATTCCATTCTAAAGCAAATGAGCAGTTCAAGGGATATCAAAAAAAAAAAAAACCCTATGTCACCACCAGTAAAAGGTGTCTTTATTCATTCATTATTCAGACCATAATAAAGTTAACTTCTAGGGAGGGAAGAGTGGTCTCATGGTTAGAGAGACCGTCCTGGAACAAAAAAGTCACAGATCCAGTTCTTTCTGACAGCCAGAGCCCATCCGTATCAAAGTGTCCTTGAGTAATGCACTAAAGCTGCTCCAGGGTTGCTGCTCCCAGCTGTCCCTGCAGAATATATTTTCTTGTTTGGAAAGGCACACGTTATGACTGTTAAAAAGGTTTACGTTATGACTTTGAAATGTGCTCGTTGGCCTGTCTGATATTGCCGTGTGACTCTGAAAATAAGTCTCTGTATTAGAAAAACTGCACCCTGTATAAAATGAGTAATGAGTAAAACGTTGGAGAAATTCTGACTTCTGACCATTTTGTCTTCTCTACAGCAAACCACAGCTGCTTCAAGGTGTGTACGCCATGGGCTTTAACCGACCCTCCAAAATCCAAGAGACTGCCTTGCCCATGATGCTGGCAGAACCGTGAGTATAATAAAAATTTGAGTTGCTCTGCATTCCTCTAATTCCAGCCATAGCTAAATTGCCTCTCCAGACACATTGAAATCACTGACCTGGGTTAAGTTTGACGGTTTTGATGATATCCGTGTAATTTGCAACCTTTGTGTTGATATCATTTTCCTCGATTTCCTTTTAACTGAAATCGCCGCTCAGGTTTTCCAGGCCTACATAGACTGCCATTAGAAATGGTCACCAACCCGCTTCTCTGTCCTCTTGTGCCCTACTCTCTCTCTCTAGCCCACAGAATCTGATTGCCCAGTCGCAGTCAGGAACCGGGAAAACAGCTGCCTTTGTCCTGGCCATGCTCAGCCATGTAGACCCCAACAACAAATATCCCCAGGTTAATTTCCACCGTCCTCACTGCTCCTTTGCTCTGCACCAGAATTTCAAAGCTATTTAATCTAAAATTCACGTAGACATAAGTGCCATGCTGAATGTATCGGAGCTCCTGGAGACTACTACCAGGGATCCCGATGGAAAACTACATTACAGTTGTCCAACCTCGAGGAGATGAAGGCGTGTATTGCCAGGATTAGAGTGGACAGAGTTTTGAAATGTTTTTGAGATGATAGGGGGTTTTGCAAAGGTTTGTTTGAAGGATAATGGTATCAGTTTGCCTTTCTGGCGTATGTCCAGGCAGTTCGAGGAAGGGCCAGTTCTTATTTACAGTGAAAACCCGACGAAGTTAATTGTACACCTAAGCCTAAATGTTGTTTTTCCCTCCCCTTTCCATCAGTGTCTGTGTGTGTCGCCCACCTACGAGCTGGCACTTCAGACTGGCAAGGTGATTGAGCAGATGGGAAAGCACTATCCAGAGGTCAAGCTGGTCTACGCCATCAGAGGCAACAAGCGTAAGGCTGCTCTGCTCTCTACGTTCTTGCTGCAGTGTGTGAGAGGATAATGGACAAGAGATGATGGGTCCGGGGTTTATACAATGACTCCCGGTGAAGCACACTTCTTAACCACTCGCACTCCCAGCGAAGACACATTATTGGCCTCTTATGATGTCTGCTCTGTTGACTCAAACACCGTTCAGCCCTTTTAACCTCCTGTGAACTGGTGAAATTTGAGAACTGTGTACTTCCATATCGGTAGCGCTGTTGCAATTAGCTGCAACTAATAAATGCCCACGTGTCATAGTCTTGTACACGGTTCAGGGACATTCTGTTATAAAATGGATATTTGAGAGGTATAGTCCACACAGGAAATACATTCTCGGGTAAAGTCGAAGAATATCATGGAGGTTCAGTGCCACTGTCACAGAAAGGGTAGTGTTGTTTACCAGGACTGTGATATTGACATGCAGATCACAGGATTGAAAATGATGTTTAGTTTATCCCCATTTGGCCCTGCGGTGGAAATCAGACTATGTATCCCTTTTGATATTCTCTGAACTGAGCACACAAACCTCCCAGAAAGGAATTCTGAATTTTTGACCATGGATAAGCTCTGCCATAGTAAAGAAATTTATGGAATTTGACGTCAGGCAAGGGGTGAAGAACCTATGTGAATTTAAAGGCCCGGGTGGCCTTGTAAAAGCACAGGACTAAAAGCTAGTTTTTTTTTTTAATTTTCCTATTGAAATATTAAATACAAGAGGGATGGTGATAATTCGCCTGTGTTCTTATTATGATGCTGGTAATTGGAATGCTCTTATTGATGGAAGCACCTGTGTAGAGGTGTAATGATGATGATGATGATGATGATGACTATGGTGGTGGTGATAATGATGATGATTATGGTTTCTGTGTGTGTGTTTCATGTGGCTGCTCCAGTGCAGCGGGGCATGAAGCTGCAGGAGCAGATAGTCATCGGCACGCCCGGCACCATGCTGGACTGGTGCGCCAAGTTCAAGTTCATAGAACCCAAGAAGATCAAGGTGTTTGTGCTGGACGAGGCTGACGTCATGATCGCCACGCAGGGCCACCAGGACCAGAGCATCCGCATCCAGAGGTCCACACACACACACACACACACACACACACACACACACACACACACACACACACACACACACACACACAGAGTAAATCAGTAAATCAACACCTTGGTCTCAGAACCAAGTAGGCATCATGGGGACCAATAGCAACCACAATCTTCCCAACTGTTGACCTTTGCCCTCCCACCACCCAGGATGCTGCCCAAGAACTGCCAGATGCTGCTGTTCTCTGCCACCTTCGAGGAGTCTGTGTGGAGTTTTGCCCAGCGCATCGTCCCCGACCCCAACATCATCAAGTTGAAACGAGAGGAGGAGACGCTTGACACCATCAAACAGTACTACGTGCTTTGTAACAGCAAAGAGGAGAAGTTCCAGGCCCTCTGCAACATCTACGGTGCCATCACTATTGCCCAGGCCATGATCTTCTGCCATGTGAGTCCATGTAGGCTGACCTTGTCGTTTTGGGAGTGATCGTATGGGTTGGGTGTGTGTGATGAAATTTCAGTTTGGGGTCCAGGTGCGAACCCAAGCACTATTCTGGTTCCAGTCCCATAGTTGGTTGCTGTTCCAAAAAACGTAATATTTCTTTTAAAGAGTCATTTTTAATACACGCCGGTGTTGAAACTAAATGCTTAGGACCCTGTCGTTTACCTTCAGGATGCAAGCACCCACCAACAAATTTGTCAAAAAGTTGATTATCGATGCCTCAAAAAGATGCCTCATTGCTTCCTACCGTTGTATCTCCACCATAACCTTTTTAAGAAATGAATAAACCAACAAAATAAATGGAGGTTCCTATATTTCCTCATGTTTTAATCCCCTACCTATTCCGCCCCTCTGTACCCCAAGAAGAAAGATATTAGCTTTACTTTACCATTGTTGAAGGCGAACGTGCAGTCAATGTAGATGTTGTTATCTCAGTTGACTTGTCTGTGTGTGTGTGTGTGTGTGTGTATGTATGTATGTCTGTCTGGATATCTTCCTTTTGCGCTTACTTAAAAAAATAGAAATGCCACTTCCTTCGTCAAAAGCAGTGGTTCTCAACTGGATTTGGATATTGTCCCATATTTTATTTTGGGAATAAAGTTGCATGACGCAGTGTATTAAAGTTCTTCTTGGTCAGTGACCCTATCAGAAGGTGCCAACCCATCGGTTGATAAACGACAGTCTCGAGGGTGAAGCTTTGTTGAGCCTCTGTTTCATGCGCTCCAGACAAGGAAGACAGCAGGCTGGTTGGCAGGCGAGCTGTCCAGGGAGGGCCACCAGGTGGCGCTGCTCAGTGGAGAGATGCAGGTGGAGCAGAGGGCCGCCGTCATCGAGCGCTTCAGGGACGGCAAGGAGAAAGTCCTGGTCACCACCAACGTCTGCGCACGAGGTATGAATCATGTTTTCATGATGATTCATCAGCATTTTGTGTGGCATGGTGTACTGGGTGGTTTCAGAAGTATGATTAAGGAGAAAATTGAGGAGGTAAGAGCAATGACAAAAATGTAGTTGTCCTCGTGACATACAAAATATATGTTTTTAAATGTGTGGTACATGTTAAAGGGATCTCGGATTCAGACCCCACAAAACAGGGAAGAAATAATCTATGTGGGGCAATACTTCAATAAAATATCCTATTTCATATTACAAGGAAACTTTATTCCATTACATATCAACGCTATTATCTATATAGATACATATTGGTTATTTGGTTAATACAACAGTGCGCACCTTCAGGCTTTTCCCTAAATTTCTCCCATTCAGGTATCGATGTTGAGCAGGTTTCCGTGGTGATCAACTTTGACCTGCCAGTAGACAAGGATGGAAACCCAGACAATGAGACGTACCTGCACAGGATTGGCCGCACGGGTCGATTTGGCAAAAGGGGACTGGCCATAAACATGGTGGACAGCAAATTCAGTATGAACATCCTCAACAGGATCCAGGAGCATTTCAGTAAGGCCAACATTTCATTTTACTTACTCATGCGCACACATTGTGCACACATAGGATGAGCTTGGTCTTTAGGCTGCATTCACACTCTCTCTTACTGGTAACATAATGTCAATAGGCCCAACAGCTACACTCTGGCACTAAGTAAATATATATACACAAGTATGTCTTGTTTTCAAAATTTCTGAAATGAATCAAAACCTATTGACAAGTAACTTGTGTGTGTGTCACATGTTAGTTTCCCAAATTAACCCTGCCATCTTCTATGGTCTCTTTCTACAGATAAGAAAATTGAAAAACTAGACACGGATGATCTGGATGAAATCGAGAAAATCGCCAGCTAAAGATAACAGCGTGATCGCATTAAGGACGCCAACTGAACTCCCCTTCCCCCTCCACTTTCTCCAAGGACTGTATGCTCCTATGGTGTTTTACGCTTTTATTTTTTTAGTTGTCAGAGAAAAGAACAAAGCCACAAACACAGCATATGTTTACACGTGGACATGTCTTATCTCAGATGGGTGTTTTTTAACTCTCTGGAACATACCCCGTTTCACTCTTTGTACTTCTTCAAATAAAGTCTATAAGCTTAACGCTATGTATCGTGATGCTCCAAAAGCAGGCGTAGCTGGCTCTGTTTTACTGTGTACAATAATGGATATACACGTTCCTGCGCTTGCTCCAGTGGTGGCATGATACAAGCTGTTCCTGTATTATGAGATTTTAATGTTTTTTTTTTTTTTTTTAAGTTAATTGCACCACCCCAAACCGGAACAGACCCATTTCTATGGTGCCACAATGGCTACGTTTACAATCAGAATATTGGCTTAATCAGAATAAGGCGTTCACACGACTCATCGGAATGCTACCGTATTCCAGTTAACATAGGATTATTGATGTGTATGTAAACGTGGTCAGTGTTGCTAGTTTTCAAAGAATATCAAGAACATACTATAACTGAATGTAACCACATCATATTAATTATCATATTTATTTTGCTCCATTGTGACTACCAAATCTCAAGTATACAAAGGGTGAAGCTGGGTATGCTGTACTGAATGGTAGTGTGACTTTTAGTCATTGAGGTTACATAGTTGAGACGGTGATGGTTGGGTTCAATGGGTCTATGCAAACTATCATCAACCTGTGATAACTATTATCAAATATCAACCTTTATTCACAACAACTGAAAAATTCATCTTAGAACAAAAACCTCAGTTTAGTCGGTGTTGTAGTCAAATGCCAAATGGGCTACTTTGGGGGATAATAGACCAATTCCAAGACATGGACTATACTTTAAATATTACCATGTTCAGTCACCTTCATTGGCCAACTGTGCATCATCTGAAGTTTTTAAGATACATTTTTGTCAGTGTTTCAGTGACTGGCTTGGTGCCGCTGTCGAGCAGTAGTCATCTTTGTCCCTCTCCATATCCTTAAACCCGTGTTTTGTTCGAAAGCGGGCCATTTAGGTCTGCAGTGATCAATTCCCTTTGTGTCTCACTGTCCTGCACAATCTTTTGAATCAGGGTCTCAAGTTTGAACAGTGGTCAGTTATATTCCTCACCCAGGCTGTGCTACGAACGGTTTTGAGGTGAAAAATTACGCAATGCCTTCCTCAAGTGCATTATATATATATATATATATGATTTTGTTACTGATATTCAAAGACATTGGGCTTAACATTCTGACCGACACTTGAAATTATAATATATTGAAATATGGGAGCCTTAGGATGTGTGAATTATCTATCTTCTTGAAACCAAATGCTGATTTGACTTGAGGACCACAGGACCTATGCCACTCAGATTCACTGTTACTTCAACATGCTCACATGGACAGAAAACCTGTACTTGTGTACATATTTAAAACATTAGGTCAAAGAAATTGTGTGGCTGAATGATTGACTGCTCGTCACTTCCAAGAAGTGCAAACACATTCCTTTCGAGGTCTGATTTTGAAAAAGGCGACACTTAAAGGGCACAGTGAGCCTAAAACAGTTATAGCATTAACTTCACAAAATTACGGAAATGGTGGATGACTGGTGCATTTGATTGGTGTGCTGGTGTGCTGTCAATCTGAACCTTCAGCAAACCTCATCTGGCTCCCACTGGCTTCGAGGAGCATGCTAGTGCGAGTCTAGTTTAATGGACTGTTAGTGGGACGACTTGCAGGAAATCAGAATACTCAGTGGACGCAGCCAAATTGTAAGCGAGTGAGAACACGCTCAAAATCCCAGAGTAGTGAACATGTCTGAAATCTTCATCTGGTGTAAAGAAGCAGTCTCTGCAGTTTCATTTGGACATTTGGATGTATACTTCATCATCGGGAGTGTGTTCTGAGTGCACTTTGTTGATCCATAATGTAATACCACCGTATGAGACAGCCATGGACACACACACACACACACACACAGCAGCTTTAGCTACAGGACTTAGCACTCCACTTCATGTTTTGTATACCTTGCTCTATAATTGTCATATCCTACCAAAAACAGTTCATAAATGTGTACATTACAGATTAGGAAATGTAATGCCTAACCAGGTTTAAAGGAAGTTGTGTCCCATTTCAGCATTAAAGTATTTTGTAGACAGTATGGCAGGCTGTTTGAGGTGTTTATGGCATTCTGTAGCCAAGCTGCGTTCATGGACACAGTCCTGTATTTCTGAACAATATGTTGAATTAAAAGAAAACATAGATGTTCATCCATACTAAGTCTGTCTAGCGCTTTCTACAACCCATGTATGTGGAGATGTATTGTTTGTCATGTCTATTATTTATCTTTTTAAATGGTTCAAGATATCAACCATAATACAATAGAATACCCAGTGGGGCCATTGAACAATAATGAATCCATGATACTGATTTTGAGGGGCTTAGGCATTCGCGGGCACATGAGATGTTACAGTCCTCCCGACTGCTTTGTTTTGATTTCAAGATAGAAAGAGCCATGGGCCTAATGTCTTAAATATAAAAACTTTATTACAATCATTACTATATACTTAGCAGATACAACCACAAATAATGTATGAACACAATATCCAAGTAGTACTAGTTGTCTGGGTTTCCACTGGAAGGAGGCTGCCCCTCTGAGCACTGCAGATCTGGGGAGATGAAGATGGAAAAACCTTCAACCTTTTTCAATATATACACCTGTACAAAATCATTCCCTCGGCATAGTTACCCTGACCTACTCAATCAAGCCACTAATAGGATCCTTATGGACAAGGCTAATGGTGGGTATGTGGAAAAACAGTTCCAGGTAAGGCTTTTGAACCACGATTTAAATAGAATAAAGAATGTGTAAACAAATTTAACAACAAGAAGAATCATGTTATCTTTTCAAGGCAAACATAGTTGATTTTAGTTTACAGTGAATATTCTTCTAAACTATTTTGGCAGCCATATTTCCATATTCAGTGTCTGGTTTTATATAGTAGGTTTGAAATGTTCAGCTGTTTTGGAAAAGGTGTTAGTGTAGCTCCTCCCTCAAAAGGTAGGAAAACCCAGAACCCCGCCCCCACCTGTCTCTTTGTAGTCGACCCTGGTCAGGAAGAGGCCTTCTGCTGGAGCAGCTAGGCCCTGGGGGTAGGCCCGAGAGTCCTGGGCCTGCAGTAGTTCCTTCAGCTTGGGGACAGAGAGCTGCCTTTGGCCCACGGCCACCAGAGCCCCTGTCATCCGCCGTACCTGGAACACAAGACCAGCCACAGGGTAGAGCCACAGAACTGACACTGCAAGATAATAAACTATTTTCACTTTGCAGTTGGGAAAAGAGTGTTGGCCGAAATGATAATACAAAATCTTTTTAAAGTAGCATTTTAGATAACTGATATTTATCATTAACATCAGCAGGTGGCGCTCTTTGATTACCATGTACTGCAGCGACGTCATGCGTCAAGCACTGGATAGATAGACAATATAAATCCTACAGTAACATTCAGTCAGTATAAATCCTACAGTAACAATCAGAGTCAGTATAAATCCTACGGTAACACTGAGAGACAGTATAAATCTTATAGTAACAATCAGACAGTATAAATCCTATGGTAACAATCAGAGACAGTATAAATCCTATAGTAACATTCAGGGAAATTAAACAACACTAACCTGCTTATAGAGAAAAGATCTGCTTTTAAAGGTCAGCTCCCAGAACTGGATTTCTCTAAACACACGCATACACACAGAAAATAATACAAAACAATACAATACAGTACAAAATGCATGACTGTCAGACCCTCATTTCAAACACAGATGTTTGTTTCTTTATGTTGGCACTTGTTATTTTAACAATAAATGCACAGAAGATCGCAGGACATCAAAAACCCTTTTCAGGAAACATCACAGCAATATCAACAAGCCCTGAAGGCATGACAGTCTATTTAGCATCAGTGACTGAATGTGTTGTACCAAAGAAAGGTTAAATATTGCTCTAGGGGTTAAACTGTCTCCTAGAAAGCAAAAAAATATCTGGGTGTCAGATGTTATATAGGATATAGCCTACCAGTACAACCACGGAGGAACGTGAAATAATTAAAGTGGCACCCATTTTCTTCCTTTTTATTCCTCATTGTTCACCAAACCAACTGTTTTTATTTTTCATTTTAACAATAAACTATTTATATAGCACAATAATGCCAGACAATTAAAACAGTGTCACGGAAAAAAGGCAAATGAGAATAAAATAAGTAAAAACAAATGACATAAAAGCCCATCTGAAACAATGTGTTTTAAGAGGTGATTAAAGGCCTGATTTTGACAGTTTAAACTCCCAAAGCAGCACTCGGCAGCAAAGGCCCAGTCACCTTTGGTGTTAAGCCTGTATTTCAGAAGGGCCAGGAGGGCCCTGCCTGGGGATCCCAGGCTGTCTTGTGGCTCACATAATGTAAAAAGATTTAAGATGTAGCCAGACATATCCCAGCCTCAAAAGTAATTAAGTAAGTCAGTAATTTCAAACTAAAAAGCAGTGTCTGTCTTGTGTTTAGAATTTGTGAAGATGTCCCTCTCACTTTCTCTTTTAATGCTTTGCTCCACTGTGTGGACAGCGGATACAGCACTAATCCAGAGTTGGAGGCTGATGTGACATTCATGCTAATGCCAGACATCAGATATAACCCAGAAGCTCTCCCCTTGCGTAGATGTGTTTAAATGTCACTTGCTGGATACACCAACACAATAGGATTATACTTAATGTCATAGACAATAGAACCCCCGCCCCCCCTTTTTTTCTTCTATATGACATTAAGTTTAACTGTTTTTCTTTGTGTACATTGTTTCCTCCAAACGAGGGTGAACCAGGCAAAGGGAACATGGTGAGAATTGGGTCAAGTGCAAATTTGACTCTGCACTTAATATTTGATTACAATTAACATTCCTGTTGGCCAATGGACTCTGGGTGAGCAAAAGGGAACTGCTCTATGTTAAGACGTTATAACAATACATGTAAATCTGGGTTCACTACAGAGAAAGCATGTGTCTGCTCGTCTAGTCTGCCCAGCTGCTCAATTATAACCCACAGCAAGACCTTAATTAACAACTGTCCTGACATAACATCTGTATTTTGTTTTCTTCCTTCTGTCTCTGT
>OMKK01044741.1:1914-13153 GCA_900302305.1 Polymixia japonica
TAAATATACAGGACTGAATTAATAATAATAAATATACAGGACTGAATTAATAATAATAATAATAATAATAATAATAATTATTATTATTATTACTAAAATACATGCTCGAAAAGGAGTATGTTAGGTAGAATTGCACACTTATCAGTTCATACCCTTTTTTCTGACTTTGCCATGATAACATCCATGTCTAAGGGTCTATTCCAGAAAGCAGGTTCCTGAGTTGATGAACCAGCTGAGACGGGAAACTCAGAGTTTTTGGTTCCAGAACAGCTGATCACATTTAGTTCAATCAACTCTGAGTTAAGCTCGTGCCTGGTGAATGAAAAAAGCCACGATCAATGGAGCTCCGATACCACGATTCACCATGGCAACAGGTAAATAAAAGGCAGAGCCTCCATTTTAATCCAGTGGATTAGAGATATTGATACACGTGTATGTGAACGGTGCACATTTATCTTTAAAAAAGAGCCCGAGTCAGAGAGGGGAAAGGTCAATAAGTTAACAGAACAACGTTTTATTCAGTGTTGTCCATTAATTCATCATTTACCAGACTTACATTTCCGTAATGGATGATCAAGTGATGGAATCTGACTGTGTATCAGGCTATAGCCTACATTACGTTTTAAATGTATTTGTTCAGCTTTAACCTGCTGGGGAGAAAACACGGGTGGCAACAACTGAAGATGAAAAATATAGTTAGAGATTTAAAAAATATATAGATCAAAAGACATAGAGACGTGATTGTAAGATGATCACAATCTGATCCAGTAATGATGTGTTTGGTGATTTGCACTTGAAAAGGAGTCTGTTTGTATCTTGGCTCAACAGCATTCAGTGACTTTATTTCAGGTACTTCAACAAATGTAGTAAATTTAAACATTGTCACTGAAATGCTGTTGAAACATATTAAGACTATATGCATCCTGTTTAAAAAACTCACTTTCAAACTACATTCTGCTGCTGCACCAACAATCCTGCTCACTCAGAAATATTAATATATAATCTCCAATATTATAGGGATTATGTTCCATCAGTGCGACCAATCACATCATGAGTGATAGAGATAATTATTCATTGATCCTACGTGTCTAAAGCTTAATAGTGATTTTTTAAATTTAAAGTAGCAATCTCGAAGATCTCAGAAGATTTTAATTTAAATGAATGTCTGTTAAGTCACTATCTATCTATAATGAGGTAACACAATAGTGATTGAGTCTATGTCCCACTGATGAAAGCCCTTGCATTTGCAGTATTATGAGTATTAAGTCCCACCGACACAGTCCTCACCAGTCATTGGGGTGTAGATTTGAAGCATCTAAAACATTGAACTGAAGATGGTAACTACTACTTGTCGTAGTTAGCCAGTAAGTACCTGTTAATAAGGTTGGTATTACCCTGTTATTACCAAACTCTAATGTAAAGTGGTGCTATTGGTTGTTGTGAAGGATTGAACAACTAGGCCTAAACAAAATGTGGATAAACCACACCCATCTGGTTCTTTATGTTTTAAAAATAAACACTAAGAATTATTTGAAAGCACCGGGCCAGCTATCTTCCCCCCAAGCAATAAAACATCCAGGGTTCCACAGGGCCACATGGAATGGAATGATAGGGACCTTGATCTGAAAGCCAAAATGAAATTGTTCTCTTTCAGAGCAAGTGAGTAACAACACTACTGGCAGAGACTCGGATTCTCCGCTTATCCATCACTTTGCATGAGATTTACTTAGTACTCCGACTAAAAGTTTTGCCCCATCTCACCCAGCTTCCTAAGTCATACTGATGAGCTATTCTCCCAGGGCAGCTGTTGTTGATGTTTCTGAAACATTGGGTTCTGTGTTTATTCTCTGGAATTCCCATGGCAAACTTCTCAGGACTCACAGGTCCCCGTACGGTGTAAATCTGAATCTTGCATTCATGAGCCAGTCGCTCAGTAGGCAGGAATAGCAGTATTTAGATGAGATCTTGAGAAAACTCAAATGATTAAACGTCATCTCTGGAGCCAAGTATTGGAAGGGTCGTTCACAAGGTCATTCAGGAACTCTGCTTACGGCATCCATGACATAGCCCGTGTCAGTTAGCCCATTCTGGAAATTTATGAGAAGTTTATGTTGTTATGTTGCTCTCTCAGTCACCTTTGCCATCTTTCCCCATTCATTCTCTGTGGAGAAGCTCTAGACTTCATACCTGATGACATCACACGATGGAGTCGTAGTTCTCTGGTTTCAGGTTGTGGGAAAGGCCATGTACACAGATATTGATTTGGTTGTCTTGGACCTAAATGAAGTGGCATTCCCCTTTAGGGGACAGATTAGAACCCAGATTAGAACCCAGATTAGAACCCAGATTAGAACACAGAGAGGTCATAAATGAGGCACCCTTGCTTAGACATTTCAGCTTCTTTACGGCAATACCATCTCTTTTCTTGCTCAGGTACAATAATCTTCACGCCACAAACTTCTACACTGACATTAAATCAGCAAAGCGACTAAATCAGAAAATAGGTAATGTTTGGTTCCTTCAATTTCTCTATAACCAAAACAGTCTTCTTCAAGAATTCAACCATGTCTTTCCCCCGGGCAAATTGATACTTTCCACCTGGAAATGGCAAATATCTGATCCTGTGTTTTTCCACACAAAACAAGCGACTCTGTGATTTTCCATTGTTTGGAGAGGAGCAGGCCTTCATCACTCAGACCACTGAGAACTCTGTCAGACACATTAAGGACAAAATATTCGACTTTGAAATTACATACCAGAAAAACACAGTTAATGGATTTCCTATAGTTCCTGCCTATTTACCCCAGTAATAACTTAGCAGTAATAGTCCTCTGCTAAAAAAAACCCCACATGAGATGTGAAACTGTTCATAAACGGTGAAATCAATATCACATAATTGGTGCTTGCCAACGGTTAGCTTCCAATTTCCACACATACCCAGGCGGTGAGGCCACCAGAGCAGCTTGACATTATGTCCTACTGTCGCCTGACCATCCATCTAGGCCCGAGCCAAAGCACCATATTCTGTTCAGGTTCAATAAAACAATAACAATAATACATTTTATTTATATAGTGCTTTTCAATGATCCAAAGACACTTTACAGATGCAAAGTCAGTGCTGGCATTGTAAAACATTTTTGGATAGGGTTGGGGTTAGATTTAGATAAAAGATAACGGCAGAGGATTTGAATAAGACTTTTTTACATCTCAAACAGTCAAACTGTTTTTATTGTAGCAATACTAAAAAATATTATATAGCAGATCACCCACAAAGCAAAAACAGCACCAACATGCAACATGGTCACATGCACCTTGATCAATTTCAATCTATTCAACTTGGGGGTGAATAAAAGTCTATGGAATAAGATGCCCCTCAGCACAGATAACAGACATTGATGTAAGAACTGTAAATAATTGTGTTAAAACAACGCTGAATCACATTTTGGCCCATGAAAAGCTTGGTTGTTGCCATGGCAGCAGTCTGTGTGGGGATACATCCAAGTGTTAAGGTTGACTAGGTTTTGGACCCAAGCGCACGACAAAGAGACAGACACAGTTCTTAAAGTAAATAATAATTTAATAAACAAAAAGGGGCTTTAGGCAAAAGGAGAGTAGTCGAGGAGTCCGTGGTCGAGGGACGAGCGGGGTTCGGGGCAACTAGCCAATATATCAAACCAGGAACAGAAGCGAGGTCGAGGGCGGAGGCAGGCGGTGTAGTCAGGAAACGCAGGAGTCAGATAACCGGGAACTGTGACAAAGAAGCAGAGGTTAACATTAATACTCTAATCAACAAGGAATACAGAGTGACAGAGACGCGTACTAACTCAACGAGAAGGTTTTACCATCTGGTGATGAGTGTGTGGCTTTCTTGGGTAGATAAGCTGTATCCCTGATGAGATAACTGGAAGCAGGTGTACCAGTGGATGGCATGCTGGAAAACCTGGAACGGAACTGGAAAGGTAGATAGAGAAACCACAACACTGCATCGCCAATAGCCGATACATTACCTCCCAGAGGCGGGGGCCGTTACACCAAGAGTATGACTCAGGCTTCTATTGGGCCCCAGCAAACATTTACTTGCCATTGGGTTCTGTAACACGATATCAAAACAAGCTACTGAAATGCAGCCTACAGACATGATGATGCTGGTGGAGGGTGGTGTGTATAGTTAAGATCCATAAGATAAATGGATAAGAAAGGTAGAAATTAAAATCCCAATCTTTCCATGTAATGCTGTGTTGTACCAAAATAACAGGTCAGAACATGCCTTGTAAATTCATGTTCATCCTCACAGGAAATAATGTAAGGCCCTTGGTGTTGACATGTCCCTAAATAACTAAGTTAGATATTACCAGAGTACTTAGACTGCTTAACTCTTTTGAGGAATAACAGTCTCTGTTCTCTAGGATTTCCCTTTGCAAAGCCCACAGCATTTAATCATATGTAATTTGAGAGTGAGTCATGTTTGTCTTTTTCTAGATTTAAACAATTAACACTACTAGCAATAAGCTTCCCAGTGAATTGCTAGTAGCAGTTGTTAAAACAGCTAGTATAGATATCATGTATCACAAAAAGTGGCGTTTTAGGGTCCGATAGGCTGGTTGTCTGTCTGACCATTCATCAAGTCAAGTCAAGTCAAGTTTATTTATATGGCCCTTAATCACATCGCAGTCTCAAAGGGCTTCACAAGCCCACGATCATAAGGAAATAAACGACACCCCCTGACCTTTAACCCTCCAAGAAAAAACTCCCAGAAGAAACCTTAGTTAGGAAGAAATGGAAGAAATGTTGGGAAGGCGATGGAGGGATCCTCTTCCAGGACGGTCAGGTGTTCAAAGTGTTGAGTAGGCAAATCTAATTTCATTCATGATCTTTAGCTGAAAATTTGTGTAAACAAATTGAAAATGAGATCTTTATACAAAGCTAAAAAAAATAGTCGATTTAACCAACTTACACCTTGATCTACACATACATTTTATATACATGGTGGTAGACTGAAGAGTGTTATATATTCACGTCTGCCACCCAGATTTCTAGGGATCTGAACCCACAACCTTGTGGCCACAAGCTTGACAGGTCAGACCACTGGGATGCGTAGCTCTCACTGGCTGTTTGTTAAGGCTTATACCAGCACAGCTGCATCTGATGCTTCTATTCCATCTCATAGTGACGCGTTTTCCCTTTGAAGCGAAGTCCAATGACACACCTGCAATTACCGTTGTTCACCATAGGTGCCGCCAAAGACAACGAAATGGGAGATCTTCAGGATTGCCACCTTAAAGCTGATATGTGCGATATTCTGGCTCTGGCCCCTTCTCGCGAATGAAGAGGAATTACAACAACAAGCCGTCTCAGTTCGTGACAACAAGCCGTGACTTGTCCTCCTCTGCAGCACCTCTGCGTTGCTCTGCTCCCGGCCATCAAAACCAAAAACCTCACACACTACAATTGCCCAGATCCTTGGGAGGAGTTTATTGTTGTATATAAAAATGGTTTAGAAAAGAGGGAATATCAACGCACTGGCTGACCTAAATTGTCAGACATTTGTTGTGAAGATCATTGCATAGCACACAGTTATGTATGTTATTTAGGAGCATGCTTCATGTACTGTCTCTGAAGATGTAGTTTATGCTGTAGTTTGTTTGTCAACTTGCAAACGATGTTCAGCTGTGATTGCCTGTATTGGAGATATTCATAAGTTACACATTACTTTTATTAATACAGAAACATCAAAACATGATTTAAAAGTGCGTCAACAGGCCCAAACAGCATTTCATGATGATGGGGTTTTGATTGAGAATATTTTATACATGTTAGGGTTCCAACACATTTTCATCTCAAAATTCTGCTCAGTGTTCAATATGATGAATGCTGATAGTGGCTCGTCAATAACTATCAACTATGTTATATCACTGGAGACCAAAGGGTTATGCCTCTCAGAAACAAACACCATCATGTGAAATGACATTGGGCCTACAGCTACATAAAATGTATACACTCTACTATGGGTATGTGTATACTATAATACTTTTCAAGATTGTTTTGTGCAATTCCCAAACATTTCAAGACCTGGAAATCATCACATAAATGTATTGTACATTTCCATTCCTGTGCAGGAACTTTCTCTGGATTCATGATCAGATTTAACCGTCACAGTTAACCTAATAAATGCAAAGCTTTGAATCTAAACATACTCATGCAGTGTTGTTAGTTGTTTAACTTGGTTTCACAGTGTGACCACTGGTGGTAGTTGGGTGGGTAGCACTGTGATTAAACAACATGAAAAGTGTCACGTAAGAAGACATGCTCCGACATTAAAGCAGGTTGTGCAGTCGCCATAACAACAGAGTACTAATTTAAATCCAATTAGCATTTTGGAGTGATTAAAGTCACAGATGATTAACTTCAACCGAGGCCGAGTCATTCAGTAACATGTCTCCTTAAGCTTCAGCATCTGTAAGCGATTATAATCATTGACACCCATGTAAACTACTCATTAAGTTACGCTTCAAACCAGGCCTGGCCTCGGAACATTGTTCAGCTCTCTAGTATCCCCATATCTTGTGATGTCCTCTTCCTTTTACTCATTTTAATTTATTTATTTATTGTTCTGTTTTATGAGCATGATTTTTGCTTTTATCTCATTATCAAAGCACTTTGTAAACTCTGTTATGAAATGTTCTATGCAAATAAAGTTTTTTTGTTTTTTTGTTTTTTTTTTCATAAATTTTCCACACTGACATTGAAAACAAGTTTGTCTTGCTTCCTAGTAAATCTGTACTGTTCTGCAGATGAAAGGACTGCTGTGTTAGCGTGCCTTTTAGGAAAAATCAATCAGGGCAATTCAAAAAGCCCTCAACTGAACAAACCCACTTTTTTCAAGGCCTAATAACTGACAGAAATGTGATGTAATAAATCACAAACAGATTTTTTTTAACACAGTAATATGTATGACACTGAGTCATTTTTAAGTGGATTTCTGAATTAATTATAACCTCTCTCAGTTTATATTTGGTTTGCAGAGCTAAATTTGGAGGGACTGGGGTTGAGATGTTTCCTAGTCCCGCCCACGGGGTCTGGCAGGTACAGTTCCCTCCCGATCTCTATAAAGTCTCTCATGTTAGCAGTGTAATCTTCAGAACTCAACTCATGGTAAACTCTCCACAGACTTGGCAAAGTACCCGACTCTACCAGGACACGAACTACACTCGGATGCACACCATCAATTCTCATTATCACAGTGAGAACTATTCTTAAAGGTAAGTTTACTTTTTTTTTTTTATAATTTTGATAACATTTAGGACAATGTATGTATGATTTGTTAAAGAAATGTCAAGGTACTAATAAAGAAATTAAATTGATATTTTGTCATATTGGGGAAAGGGTTGGAAGAATTAGGGGTTGAGCAAATAAAAATTGGTGTAAAGTACTTTGCTTTTAAAATTTGCGGTTTAACTGATGAGCTGTTGTTTTAGTTTGTCTTAACGGGGAACATACTCATGCTTGAATATCCTGCTTTACAATCCCATAAATATTCAATATAAATAACATAAATAGCCCCAAGACTGTCAAGTAGGCATGTTCTCTTGGTCATCCTCTTGGCTGTATATTCAAACATAACAATGAGACTCCTCTCAAAGTAATGAATCACAAGTCTTGGCTGCCAGTCAGGGCTCACCTGCTTTATCAATGCCTCGTGTTACGCAACTTCTGTATCTTATTCCTTGGCAGCTCTCAGTCAATATGAGGTTGGCCCTGCAGACTGTCATCTGCTGCTGTGTGCTCACCACAGTGCTGCCGCTGGCAGGGGGTGCTGCCGTGGATTTGAACTCCAGCCTAAAAAAGAGGTGAGCTGGCTGGTTTAATGAGGTTGCACTTGCAAAAACAAAATGTCCATCTGAACAAGTTGTTTCAACTTTTCAGTGGTAAAATGAAGACTTTTTATTCTCTAATGCAACATTGTTTCTCTAATGTAAACATTTTTTCCGTCTGACACTAAGTTGCATTTTCTGACGTGGAACTGTTACCATTCTATCTGTTTCTGTGATGTCAGTTTCTAGTTTCTGTAGTCATGTGGTTTGCTCCGTACAGCAGGTTTAAAGTGTGGCTTCAGAGCCGCACGAGGAGAGACGTCCCCAAGAGCGGTAAGGAGCCGCAGAAGGAGGAGGGGGGTGCAGAAACTCTTGCGGTTCAGCCCAGGTGAGAGGTCGGGTTGCTTTCTATTACATGTTCATGTCACAGATGATGTCATTTAAGGAGCTTCATACCGACTCCCTTTCAATAGAGTTATATATATCCACCATGTTAGAAAAGTGACGTGTGTTTGCAAAACAATTGATAATACAAATGATGGCACTATCAAGTTTGTAGGTAACTTAAATCCTTCATTAACAAACTGATGACACTTTTACAGACAAACCCTTTATAGTTTAGAGATGAATCCTATTTACTGGATGTTCTCAGAGCAGATGTTGTCATCCTCCAATGTGTTCCTAAAAATAGCTTTTTCTTCCACTTTTGGTTGAACTTCAGATCACGGAGGTCACCTGTTACTTCACCAAAAAAGCCAGGCTGTGCCCTGGGAACATGTATAGTTAATGACCTGATACACAAACTAAGTAGTATGAGCTTGAACGACCAGAAGACCTGCGTTCCCACGGACAAGGTGAGCGCCACGGGCTACGGTCGACGAAGACGCTCTCTCTCGGAGCTCCGTGCCGGGCTCGCCCTCCGGACAGGGACGCTGGGACGCACACGGAGCGGTGGAGCCAGCCAGGGGGCCCGCAGACATGCTATCCCACCACACGCTGGCCTGAGGCACGCATAGAAGAGAACAATCCCTGTTGCTTTGTCGCTTTCATCTGACGGAGATAAGTCTCCACAGAGGTTCTATTCCAGAGCATTACTTTCAGGCATGCAGAGAGAATGGCTCCTACATCTATACGGCTGGGGGTCAGAGGTCACTTTGGATGAAAGCATGATCCCAATAATACGTACTGGGAAGTGTGTTTGTCTGTCCCCTGAAGCCAATGCATGTGTATTTGCATGTTTGTGAGCAGGTGTCCTTTTCAACAAAGTGTGTGATTGTTGGATGAATTCACTTAAGGCCTGCGGGACTTGAAAAGAATCTCTGTCTCTTCTTCAGCTCTCAAGGTGAACCTTAAGAGGACTTTACCTGAAGATTCTTCTCCCGAATCACTGAACTATGGAAGAACTGAGCTGAGGCTGATCTGGGGGAGTTTACCAAAGAGACAACATGCGATTGCGCTGACTCTTTTTGAAGACTGTTCTTTGCAGGATCCTCTTAAACATGAACTGAATGGGATTTATACAGTGCAATTTATACAACGTGTATTATAAATACGTAATTTTAAATCTAATCAGTTTGTATATAAGGACATGTATGAGGTTAGCATATAATACATGTCACTATATTTTTATACAGACAAATACAGATTTAACACAATATATATTTTAATGAAGTATTTAATGCAGCTCAGTCGATTAGGTAAATAATAAAATTACCTGTATTCTTTGTGTGAATTAAGCATCATAAAATAGGAAAATACTAACTGAAACTATTATCCAAACTAAACCTCATCATGGAGTAACATATTACAAAGTCATATTAATTGCCTTAACGCTGTTTTGATGATTGTATCCATTGGAAATCAGCTGTGATAGAGATGTAACGGATCCCTGTCCTGACACTGTGCGTACTCCCTCAGAGTGCTGCTTTACAAGGATATTATTTTGGCTGGTGAAAGTATTACACGGAGTATATTACTATGAAGTGTAACAGCAAACTAGCCTCAAGTGCTGTGCTGCCATCTAGCTGTAGTGTGGGTGACATTACATGTAATAAGTTGTTTAAATCAATGTCATATTTGACAGTTATGCGAAGTTCAACAAAGCACTTTTTTTTTTAAATCTTAAAAGCCTAGTTTTGATAGTTTGATATCTGCTTCTGTCAATCATTTGCAATGAAATCACAGATTAAGCTGAAATGGTTTTAAATGGCACCTGAGTTGTAATGTCTATGTGTGATTGATGAGAGCTTTTCCATTCAGCGGATTGTAACGCACTTGATTTGAAAACGATTGTAAAAACAATGAAAATAACTTAAAACAACTCCAATGATATTTGGTGATATATTTCTAAAATCAATGATTGTCTGTGTGTTTGCGTGTGTTTGTGTGTTTGCGTGTGTGTGTGTGTGTGTGTGTGTGTGTGTGTGTGTGTGTGTGTGTGTGTGTGTGTGTGTGTAGGAAGAATCAATCATACTAGGGACGAAATGTATAACCTCAAATGTTATAGTAGTAGAATAACAAAGGCAGATGCCATTAAATCCTGCCTTTATCAGTTTAGCTGCTCCTTATTGGCAAAGGGACAAGAATTCGTTTAATTATTGATAAGTTAGTGACTGAAGAATATATGACAAACAAAGAAAAGAGATGAAAACCGTACTCTTATAATGATTAATGTTTTATTAGCTAATTAATTAACTATTAGCTAGCACATTGTTTAAAATTCAACTTGAATTGGTTTCTGCGATGTCTTACGTTGTATAATCACAGCGTGTCAACACAATTAATAGTCTCTTAACAAAGAAAGTCTGATAGAACAGAATGTAGCAGTATGATTGTGTTTAAATCACATTCAAGAACATTCTGATAGAGACTAGACAGAATTATTGTGTCTAGTGAGACATCAAGTGGTTGCCAGTTCCTAGTTTCATAGAGAGGAGTGACTCCTCAAGTGGTTGCCAGTTCCTAGTTTCACAGAGAGGAGATGGAGACGTCTAGTGATGGATCTTTCATGGTACAGTCATGAATTCATTTTGCAACATTTATCTATACATTAGATATATTTAGGTTACTTTGTGCGGTGGTGTTTCATAACATAATCTATGGTAATCTTATGATATGTCTATCTTTAAGTAAGGTTTATCTTGTCATCTAATCAGTGGTGTATTACAGGGTATATGCAGGTATACGGTTTATATCTACTTATTTATCAGTCAGTATTGCGTAACAGGGACGTGCACAGATAGCCACTAGGTGGTGCTAGAGCACCTGCCCTTTGCCCCTCTGCCAGGCAAGTGCCCTTTGGAAAGTTCGTTTTTTTATTTTTTTATTTTTTTATTTTTTACAGTGTACTGTATGTGGCCCATAGTGACTGATCAATTCTCGATTAAAAAGCATAATAATAATGCCCCAAAATGCATAGTAATTTTCCA
>OMKK01044754.1:0-15328 GCA_900302305.1 Polymixia japonica
CCCTGACGGTGCCGCAGGATGCTGCAAGACCGGTGAGTACATTATATGTTTTCTCTCTCTCTCTCTCTGTGCAAATAAGCCTTTTGTTAGCTTTTGGAACGAGAAGTCTGCGTCGAGGACGCGGCGTGGAGGGTTTTTTTTTCCCTGGGTAGGTCGCCGGTGTGGACAGGTAGGACAGCGGATGCAGGTATCGGGTATCACTGAGCCGAGAGTCCGACAAGAGAATCTTCTACTCTCTCTCTCTCTCTCTCTCTCTCTCTCTCTCTCTCTCTCTCTCTCTCTGTCCTACAGATGCTCATTCAGATGTTTAGCAGATATTCGGGAACTGTCTGCCGCCCGGGTGCTGAAATAGCTCGCACGTTGTCTATCGGCAGCTTCAATTCACTGCAATGTCTGTCGATCTCACGGAGGACTCTTGCTTTTCGACTGTCACGTCTCAGTGCCTCTAGACCCGTCAAGTACAAACTGGTATAGGGGGTCCCGGTTCAACACGGGCTAACTGGGATTTGTTCTGTGTTCTCGGATATGGTTTCTGATTGTTACAGTAAGAGATGTAAGAGCTGAAAGTTGTGTCGGCTTCAGCTACTTCAGAATTAATTGGAACTCCTTGAGCGTCGTCCTGCTGCCTTGCTAAATCTTTTTTTCTAGTCTGCTGTCCTGCCATAGCCAAGTGGCACATTATAGTATCCGAGAACTGCGGGATTCCCTCTCTAAACACTTGTAGCACCGGCCAACTGTGGGACATAATCTGTTAGACTGGAACAGTGCCAATGGCTGACAGTCGCCAGCGCTGCCTTGAACCGCGTGTCTAAAATGTGATACTGGCTCTTTAAATAGAGATTATGTAAAGTTGATTTCTCCTTTGAGCGTCCTTAAGAAAGTATTTGCGCTTTTGGACAAAATTGCCTCGACTGGTACCAAGCAATGAGCGCACAGAACATTTGTAGGGCATATATTCTGCATCCAGTTGAGGATCTCTCGTCGTTTTATTTAAGCAAACTGTAAAAAAAAAGTAACAAAAATGACTGCACGACTTAACGATTTCATCTGCAGCCCCGAATAACGTTCTCTTTTAAACTTTCATAATAATCCCCCCCAAACGATGACTGATCTGAGCTTTATACCGTGACGGTGAGAGTGCTGTAAGCCATTCCACTGAGCAGAATATGCTAATAGATGTGTAACATTAAGATGTGTAGCAGGGTGCCATTCCTCAACATTAAAAATCTACTTACAGCCCCCTGGCTGGTTTGTGCTGGCGTGTGTTGGTTTAGCAGAGCATTTCACATAATGAAAGAAGAGTTAGGGAGTCATTGGAAAAGAGAGGGAGAAAGGGGCAGAGGGAGAGGGTGTGGGTGTTGGTAAGGGCCAATATATTCACACACTTGACAAAGGACATTCACATATATCCTTCACATATATTCCATGCAGCACCCCCAGCAGTGCACATTAACCAGCAACTGCACCTTCATGCAAATATACATGCATGTACGGACACACATATATACATACGTGTTTGTGCATCCTCACTTGCATGCACGTGCATGCACACACACACACACACACACACACACACACACACACTAACAAGACACAAGACATCCAACCCTCTGGCAGGTGTCTGGGTCCACCTGACACTCCAATGTTAGCATGCTGTTCCTCAGAGATAATGACTACCTTGGAGTCCAGTATAGGGCCACATTTCACATTAATACAGAATCACTGACCAAAATAAGGCTCAAACAGAATGGACTCAAAAGGAGTATATTTGAAACTCGTTTTATCCTATCGTAAGTTCTCTGTTCGGCAGAATGTTAGCATCGCCTCCAGAGAGTTAATTTGCCCTTTAGTGTCCTTGCTTGATCAATGGCAGAAATCCCATTCAGACGTGACCACATTTACACACTCCACTGACCATCGAGTGAGTTTTAGAGGCACGTGGCCGCATGGGCTGCGTGACAGAGGAAGATAGCAGGGAGAAGGGAAGACGTTAATCAATTGAAATTCACACTACGGGTCATTTGAAAGACGTTGTCTTGTAGTTCTCTGTAGCGGTTTATTGTGTGTTTGCGTGCTTGCTTATTCAAAAGAAACGCACACATCTTCCTGAAGATTTATATATCTTTCAGGAGAAGACCGGTCAGAGGTTCTGTTGACCAAAGCTCTCTGAAAAAACCCATCAGTCAACAACCACGCTCCCTGAGGATCGACCTGCCATAGAGTGTGAGGACTGAGGCCAGGCCAAGAAGACAGTGGACTGAAGTAGAGGGATGCATACAGCCCAGGTGGAGTGAGGAGTGCTCTCCTGAACACCATGTCTTCCTCTACAGAGGGGGGCAGTCAGGAACTGTAGATCACTGAAGAAGACGCATGTGGGCACACGTCTCCGTCGTTTCCCATGTGCGGTGACAGCGGTTGAAGTCGGCCACACATCTTCGTGTGTGTGTGCGCTTGCGTGCGTGTTTATGTGCGTGTGTGTGTGTGCGTGACTGTGCGGGGGAGCGTTTAACCACAGAGGAGAGCGTCTGGTCTCTCTCCCAGCCCAGAAGGGGGGTCAGTGTGTTCGCCGCGTGTGTCCCGGATGCAGAACATTCTCGATCAAAACCTAGACATGGCCACGGCTCTGCTCGCTGGGGAGAAGCTGAAGGAGCTCATCCTCCCGGGCTCCTCTCAGGACGAGAAGGGCGGGGCGCTGGCCGGCCTCATGGTGCAGCTCAAACTGGAGCTGCCCTTTGACCGTGTCGTCACCATAGGGACCGTCATCATCCCCATCCTGCTTGTCACCCTCGTCTTCACACGGAACTTTGCAGGTGAGTCGTTGGGCCACTAGAGGGGGTGTGTCACCAGAATGATCAGGTTCTTCTCCAGCATCGCGCTGCGAGGCACTACTGAGAGGATGTCTAACTACAGCAGTTGTTTGCTGTCGCCTCACTTTGGACCGAGGCCCAGTTTGAATAGTAATTTGTAGCACGGCAACATTCACACTGTAGTACAATGACATCTTCAGTGTCCGAGATTTGTTTTCTTCAAAGCAGCAAAACTAATAAAAACACACTAAGTCTGACCAAACACCAGGAAACGATTGAGGTAGGTCATCAAAATTACGTATACCCAATACTGTATACCAAGGGGTTAAATATGCAGTGTTTTGGTGTCTTCTGCCTTAGAGAGATCAGTTTGAGATTAAGCAGGGGAAACAGGGAGGGAGAGAGGGAGCCAAGGCGGGATGGGAGGAAGAGAGAGATGAAAGGGAAGTACAAAGAAAAAGAGGAAGGCTAGAAAGCGGGATTGAGAGACGGAAGAAATGGGTGCGGGGGTGGGGGGGTCAGCTCATTGCTGAGTCAGGCTGTCTGCATAGCAGCACCAACCAGCTGTGACTGAGCATTTAAGAGGCTGGGTGCCCACATACCTCTGTCTTTATTTCCTCTATACTGTGTCATTTAGGACACGTCCAAAGGTTTGATACAAAGGTCCCGCAACTCATGGATGACTCACTTCGAAGCTAGTGTGACTCTTCATTCATTTTCAACATCGCGGCAAGACCTCTTCATCACCTGCACCGAGCATGACAAAGAAAGCCCCCCCCCCCTCAGTGAGGGAAATGTTCACGTGCGAGTTAAAACAGGATTTAATGTTTCCCTCTGACATCAGACCATCACACTCGGTGCTCCGAACGCTCAGTCTGACACCTATTAGATGGGAGTCGGAAGTAGACCCCAGGGCCCAGCTGAGGCCCTTAACTACCCAGACATGTGAAGCTCAATGGACCCGCTCCACCGCTGCACCTAATGGGTAGAGAATTGATAGAATACAAGTTTGGCTGGAAGGGAGGTTTTCACCGAGTCTGTTGGAGCCAGATAAACTCCTATCATTTGGACAGACGATGTGAGCATTTTCAAAGTGAATGCAGCCCTTTGTGCTGTAGAGACGACTCAATCTGAGAGATTCTCACAGATACTGACAAAATGAAATAGACTGAAATAGATTAAAGATACTTACAAAGAATATCAAATATATCATTGCCAAAGGATTTAAATTCATTGAATTATTTGAATGATTATGACTTTGAGACGAAGGTTTGACATTTCAATTGGAAACATTTTTCTTTTGGCTGATACACTTAGATTGTATTATGAGTCCATTATCCATCACGTTAAACCAGTGTCTGCCTATTAGATCAATAACTTCTATCTTTACTCTCCCCAGAGGAGTCCATATACTGTTACACACCACACAACTTCACCAGAGACCAGGCACTGTACGCAAGAGGCTACTGCTGGACAGAGCTGCGTGACGCGCCACCCGGGGTGGAACCTGAACTCCGGCCTTCGCTATTTGAACACAAGTTTTTGCCCTACGCTCTGCTGGCCTTTGCTGGCATTATGTACATCCCTGCTCTGAGCTGGGAGTTCCTCGCCTCCACGCGGCTCACTTCAGAGCTCAACTTCCTGCTCCACGAGATTGATAACTGCTATCACCGCGCCGCTGAGGGACGGGCCCCCAAGATCGAGAAGCAGATCCAGTCCAAGGGACCGGGCATCACCGAGCGAGAGAGGAGGGAGATCATAGAGAACGCGGAGAAGGAGAAGAGCCCCGAGCAGAACCTGTTTGAGAAGTACCTGGAGAGACGAGGCCAGAGCAATTTCCTGGCCAAACTTTACCTGGCCCGCCACCTGGCTATTATCTGCCTCAGCTCCATCCCCATCTCCTACCTGAGCGCCTACTATGCCCGCCAACACCAGAATGAGTTCACCTGTGCTCTGGGCGAGCCCCCGGACACTAGCAGCTACCAAGAGCTGAAGCTCAGTGTCAACTGTAAGCTGCCTGCTGTGCAGTTGCAGCGCATCATGGCGGCAGTGGACATCGCCCTGCTCTGCACCGTGAACCTCATCATCCTGCTTAATTTGCTACATCTGTTTGTGGTGCGCAAGTCCAACTTTGTATTTGACAAGCTACATAAAGTGGGCATTAAGACACGGCGCCGCTGGCAAAAGTCTCAGTTCTGTGATATCAACATCCTGGCCATGTTCTGCAATGAAAACAGGGACCACATCAAGTCACTCAACCGGCTGGACTTCATCACCAACGAGAGCGACCTCATGTATGACAATGTAGTCAGGCAGCTGCTGGCTGCCCTGGCTCAGTCTAACCATGACGCCACACCCACTGTGAGGGATTCTGGGATACAGACCATAGACCCCAACATGGACCCCTCTCTTCTGGGAGTGGGAGAACTGGGAGGAGAGCCACTGGTCATCAAACGGCCCCGCAAGAAGATTAAATGGATTCCATCCTCAAATCCTCTTCCTCAACCTTTTAAGGTAAGGCATCAACATAGTCTCCATGCTTACACAAATACATATTTAGGTCATAATCCAATATGTAACATAAGCTACATTTATTATAAAAACATTCTGTTGACTAAAAAGACAACACAACACCAAGATCACTTTATGTCTGTATTAAATGAAAATGCAGGGTACACTTTACCTTCACATTTTCTAAACACACCAACTAAACGTTCATTTATGCCTAAATTTCCCTTTACTTAATATCCTGAAATATTCTGACCTTGATCAGTCAAAGCAGCGTCAATATTCCTATCTTACTACTCTCAAGAACCAGAGCAGCATTGACTTTGGGAACACGCTCAGTGGAGGACAGCAATTCATTTAAACATTTATTGAGATGACTTAGATGCTTCCAGATGAACAGGCCCTCGGGAAGATGAGACTCCTGGCTAGAGCTGTCAGCGAGTGCTACTTAGATAAAACTTATGGAGATGTAGAACACTTACTCTGCTTTAATGATCAATATATTACAGACAATGTCTGTGAGGTTTTCCAACTGTACTTGGATCTATAATCCACTTACCTGTTGATGTCTTTTCCGCCCTTTGTGAAGGAACCCCTGACCATGACACGTATGGAGAATAGCACCAAGCCTGATAAACCAAAACCGGTCCGACGGAAAGTGGTGGCAGACAACTTCATCGCACCACTTCAGGACAGCAAAAGCACACAGCATCCTCCTTCAAAAGGTATGCAGCAGTGAGGACCGTGAGATAATAATGAATAATGAATAAAATAAACTTTTATAAATTAACATTAAATTAAACTGTGGGAAAACAGTTTTTACACTTTACCCCAAAGTAGGACATTGGAGTGTACAGTCTGGTTATAGTATGTGGGATTTATTTGGCAACACAAAGAATCAACCAAACAAAGAAACATTCACCTACACACAACTATACAAACATCCACTACTGGTGCTGAGGCCCATGTCCCCTGTTCCAACACTGTGTGTGTGTGTGTGTGTGTGTGTGTGTGTGTGTGTGCGTGCGTGCGTGCATCTGTGTGTATATGTGCCTGTATGTGTGTATATATATATATATATACTGTATATACGTATATATACTGTGTGTATATATATGAGTAGCCATTTCAGACAGCTATGCTAGACAGGTATGCTTCTACTGCAAGACACATACTATATATAGGTCAGTTAAACAGGCTCAGGTGTGCCTTGTTGTGTGTCTAGATCATTCCTGTCTCTCTCTGCCTTCGGGCATGACAGCATCTGTCTGTAAAGTTATAAAGCCCACTGAACCTCCTACACCTGCCTCTCTGAGACTGAGCCAAACAGCCTTTAGATTTTGAGATCTGCACCTTTGTGGGGAGGGCGTTGCTTGGTTCAAATAACCCACATCACTGCTCTTTGTTTCCGTATTTTTTTCTAAACAAACAGGAAGCAAAAAACAACTGGAGTGGGACTTTGGTCCCCTCTCGTTATCCTCTGTTAATATGATAGCTAATATTTCATTTTGGGGTTTTTTAATATCACATTTTCACAGAGTTAACTTGCACTTAAACAAAACATCTGACACATAATTTGTTCACCATCTGCCTCTGCTGTTTATACCTCTTCTCCCCTTAAGTCAAACTGTTACATTTCAATTGTAGATTTGAGTGGGATGGAGAAGAAACATAATCGCAACTTCTCTCTGGATGTCCACCCATACATGCTGACCATCCGTAAGCCCAAAGTAGAAGTCGCCCACTCAGAACCGCTGCCCTCAGACCACCCCATGGACACAGTGTACATTGAAGGCACACACACTGTTGTCCACGTGTCTGCTGCAATTACAGGTAATGTGTCAATTCTGCTTCCAGACAGAATTTATTACCTTGGCAGCCAGACACAGCCATATTTATCTTCATGTTCTCTCAGTGTGATTATTCTTGACAGTAGAAAGAGCACAGGAGTCCTCTTAGGCAGGTGAAATATGTTTCTATTTCAGGAAGCAAAGATCGCACTCCAGAGTCGACCAACACTGCCTTTTCTACAATGACCCTGCCCACCACTACCTACGTGAACGGTGTCAGCCCCAACCCGCCCTCCAGTGAGGACCCCCTGAGCCCCAAGCCCTCACCCACCCCCAATGACCCCCTTGCCCTTCCGGAAAAGCCTGAGAGTCAGCCGCCGCCCTTGACCATCGCCCCTACCCACCAGCTGCTGAGTATGCATCATACTCTCTTTGAGGAAGTAGAGGAAGAGGGAGACGGCAGGGACAGACTGACGGAGAGACCCGGGGAGCTCATCGCTGCCGGGGAATGTTGAAGGAAAAGAAGAGCAACACGGAATCTGTCCTCCCCTTACACTGCACTCTGCACACAAGACTACCATGCCAATCACCTCCAACCAACACCACCTCTTCTCTTTGACTAAACAACGGCACGCTTCTGCGGTGGGCAGACTGGTTTGACCGACGAGCCAGAACTGGACGAGCTGAAAAGTTGTAGCCAACAGTTGAACTGAACATTTTCAGTAAGATAAAGGAAATGACGCAGGGTCATAGAAGTTAAACAATACAGAGGTTAGTGTATTCGATAGTTGACACCGGTGTATTGATGTAGGAAATGATGTCACGTTCACATCTCAGGATGACTGGGTCCAGCTCCAATAAAACCAGCAGTGATATGAATCAACAGGGTGCTGTGGTGCAGGATCCACAAGCTATATCTAAAGGGTATATTGAAATGTTTAAAGGACTCAAGGGATGAATTAGCTTTCTAAAAAAAACACATATTTTAGAAATGCAAACTTGCAAAGAGGACCGGATTATGGCTTCAAACTAAATGTATTTTAAACACATGATAACGCTTAGTCCCTTTATCCCACATAGCCAAGTAGACAGGTAGCTCACGCAATACACTTGAGATTTGCACAAACAATATGCAAAAGATCACAATATATTTGTGGCAATAATGTATGCGCTAACACCAACATGTTTTACAGTACACTACACGTATAGGTATACGCAATGTACACGACGCGGTGTTTGTGGGGTGTTTAAAATATAAAACACACAAGTTTCATGGATTCATCATTGCTGTCTTACCACTAATTAGAAAGAGTATTAACTCTTGGTTCTACTCCATCTGCATTTGATTAATAATAGGAAGAATTTGCACATAAAACAAAAAAAAGACAAAAACAGGCTGAAATATGATCTACAAGGAAAATGTGTGAAATAACTTGTCACTGCAAGAAGATTTTTCACTTCAAATGTCTATATGTTCGTATTATATGAAAGAATTAACAGATGTGATCAATTGGTATTGGACATCTTTTAAAACCTGGTCAAATGACACTTTTTTGTGTGTTTTCCTCTTGAAGACTTTGATGGCAACTCCAAACTAACAAATGGAGCTGGACTTATTGGTAAAAAGACTTTTGTGGTCTGCTGTCTTCTTGTAGGAGTGCTGTGATGTGAAGTTCATGAAGTGATGAGTAGATGTAGAATTGTTCTTCACTGAAAAGTTGATTACATGATGGCTAATCATTTGCTTGTGCTTTACACCATATTACAACTTTCCACCACTGAAAGAAACATCATCAGCTGCTACCAAGTCTGACTAAATTTCACTCAGTAATTCTACCGTCTCGCGTTATGCTGACATCGGCTTGATCACCAAAAAAATGGACTGTGTAGTTAGAATACTTAACTGGTAGAATTGTTTTTCTTACAAACACAATTTAAGCTATGATTACACCTTTCACAGGGAATGAGTCAGTGGACAAGGGGATGGGTGCCTAACGCAACCCTCATATTGATTTCTTAAAACTGTATAGAAGACAGGTACTGCTGTCGGTGCTTACACACCAAAATGACAGTTTTGAACAGTAGCGTTGCCAAGGGCATACACAGGTAGGCCTACGCATATAGGCCTATATCCTACTGTTAGCCTAATTATTGTTAACTTGTATTGGAAGAAAAAAAATGGCCACTTCCTCAATCACTGGTCTTAGTTTTGCAGTAAAATAAATAATTAATTCCATTGCCATGACACTGGTTGGCTCACTATCCTCTTGTCAGACTACTCAAGCACACTAAATGCATCCAAGAGCACTTTATGAACTGTAGCACAGGTGTGTATGAGAGCATGTTATATGTAGATAACATAGCTCTGCTTAATCTGATTTTCTGTGTACACAACCTTAATGAGACATTTTCACATTGAGGTTGTCAGCGAGGCAAATCTCAGACACTGGTGTGACAAAAAATGTGGAGGGAGTCAAAGATTGACTGTGGTATATAAAATGTAATAATAGTGATAAATAAAAATTTTGTTAAAAAAACAAACACAAAAGAAAACAGTTGGCCCTTTTCGTTTTGTGTCCTGACAAAGACCAATGATGCCTTTGTTAGTCTTTTAGTTTTCAACTCAATGACTACAGGGACCAGGATGCACCGCGGCTGTCAGAGTCGTGTGCTGTACGTAAGAGGCAAGAAGCAGAGTGACAGACGGGCTGGCTTGCTCTGTAAGTTGTACTTATCTTTAGATAACTGCCATATATATTATCAAACACGCTTTATTTGAGAGTGGCAATATTTAATTTAAAATTGTTCTTTGTTTGCTGTGAATGGTTTGACAGGCTACAACATACGCCCTAGCTAGCATGCGTTAGCTAACTTCAACGTAGGCTAGCTGTCATTTGACCAACAGTTTAACTAGCTAGATGTTTATCTGTCTCCTCTAGCTGGTGGTAACGTTAGGTCATTTAGTCAGCAAGCCTGCTCTTTTTGGCACTTTTGCTATTTTATTTGGTTAGCTCCGCAGGCTTGCCAGTTAGTTTGCTAAGTACCAGCTGCAGTAATGGCCTGGCCGGTGCTAACGTTACGCCTCTGGTGGTATTCTCATCACTCACTAACGTTACTCTCAACGTCAATTCGGCAAACTCTGGCGTAAGGTATCACGCAATGTCAGCATGTTGTTAGATCCTTAGATACCAGGACGGTCTAACGAGTGTCTTTATTCTACCTTTCCTCCCACGCAGCTTTCAGCGCCTCAGTCATGGACCAAGACAACAATTCAGAGGTGTCTGTCTATGTGTCTGTTCGTCTGTATGTGTCTGTCTGTCTGTCTGTCTGTCTATGTGTCTGTCTGTATGTGTGTCTGTATACGTGTATGTGTGTCTGTGCATGTGTTGTGCGCATGAAAGAGATGTTTTTGCCTGATATTTTGACAGGTGTCTTGTTCACACGGGGTAAAGGGGCACACTGGGCAGCTTGTGTATTTTTTGAACGAAACAGCTGTGTGCTCTGTGAAAACGCTTGCAAAGTTAGATAGTTCTCATACTAACTTGTTTATGTAATTTCCAGGTGAAAAAACCCCTACATGAGACTTGATTCAATTGCCATGAGCAGTAGAGTCTAAGTCTAAGTTGTAAATAGAGTTAAACAGGAATAATCTCTTGAGCACATATGCATTGTGCAATTGCTGATTTGCCACACTTGCTCTCGTAGCTTTTCTTTGCTTCTCAAATACTCTGTCATATTCTTGTAGGATGAGTCAGTCGGCCCGTCAGAGGATCCTTCAGAAGAGGAAATGCCTAACCTTCCCCCAGGCCTTTGTAAGCCCTTTATTTTTCAGTGTGCTGAATGTATCATCCCCTTTGTACCTCTGTTTGATCAGGAAGTTGTTGTAATGCCTGTTTGGAAAAAAAAAAAATAGAGAGCCACTTGCGGTGTCATTGTATCATAAGAGCCACACCCAGGGGGGAGCGAACACTAGGCAAACTGCTATGGCATGTAAACAACAATCTGCCTGGAAGAATAGAAGTCCCCTGCTAACGTGGTCAGATAAATAAATGATTATGATCTGTCTAAGCCTTTCTTTAGTTCCCTGGTGTCTACACCTACATCTTAAGGCAATCACACAGCACATCATTTGTCATATCTCAAGAATGCAGTTTTTCCTGATAGATGTGTGCTGGTGGCGCTCTCTACTTTTGTCTACTCTTTCTCTTGTATGTCCTCTCCTAAATAATACTCACTGGCCGTGCCTGCACAGCGGACGCTGAGACGATGGAGCTGCTGTGGGAGATGCGAGCCCAGCGGCGCCAGTCATCCCCCGACCTACCTGAGACAGTCACCCGTCTGACCGCCCCCGACGGCAGCCTGCTGTACCTGGTGGGCACCGCCCACTTCAGTGACAGCAGCAAGAAGGACGTTGCCACGGTGAGCCAGTGATGACTCACATTAGGCATTTTGCTTCTATCTCCCTGTCTTCTCCTCTTATCTTGCATGTTGGTCGTTCTCTCTCTCTCTCTCTCTCTCTCTCTCTCTCTCCGCCAGACGATCCGTGCGGTGCAGCCAGACGTGGTAGTGGTGGAGCTGTGCCAGTACAGGGTGTCCATGTTGAAGATGGACGAAAGCACGCTGCTGAGGGAGGCCAAGGATATTAACCTGGAGAAGGTCCAGCAGGCCATCAAACAGGTCGGTCTTTCAGGGGGGTGAACCTCCTTCTCCCCTCATCTGTTCATTCCCCCCCTCCATCTACCTCTTGCTCTCTTTCCCTCTACACCCACACACAGAGAGAGAGAGAGAGCGAGCTGATCATACATTATAGGACTCTTAGAAGACTACAATCTGAGACACTCACTCACACATTTAACAGCAATGGTCTTGTTCTGGAATCAGTCCAACTGTAGGTTGGCAGCTCTCGTCTTGTGATGAGGAGCAGCAGTAAAGTGGCTTGCAGCTAGCACACAGTGTTATTGGAACAACAAATATCATTGACTTACAAGCACGATTAAATAAATTAAATTTTAGTGTGAGTTAAGACCTCTGTTCATTATGTTTATTCACCATTCTGTCTAACCAGTTCTCCTATACTGCCATTATACAAGGGCATGGAATACAGGAAATTTTACCCTTCTCAACCAATTTTAATACTCAAATTCATAGTATGAGCCCTGAAAGCATAGCTAATCATATGTGACATTTAAATGGCAGCCTGGATCGTGTTTCACACACTGTGTTTGTGTTTCTGTCCTCTGTGTTTGACAGAACGGGCTGATGTCTGGCCTGATGCAGATTCTGCTGCTGAAAGTTTCAGCTCACATCACAGAGCAGCTGGGCATGGCTCCTGGAGGAGAGTTCAGGGAGGCTTTCAAAGAGGTCAGAGACACACACACACACACACATACACACAACCAAAATCTCAAAATAAGACAGCAGACCTCGTGTATGCATACCATTATGCAAACCAGGTAATGTTATCTCTGTTTGAAGTTACAACGTGTAACACTTATACTGTGTTAATAGAATAAACAAACCTGGAAATATCTGCAGGGAATTTTGAAAGATAATGTTTGAAATTATTTCCTCAACACAACACCATATGCCCTGAAGGACTCATCGAAAAAACAAACAAAATGTTATTATGTGCGCAGGATGTATAACTGGCCAATGGGGGCTCTGTACTAGAGCTGCGTTTCAATGTGGTTGAATGTTTTTGAATTCTGCTTTCATTTCACCTCGTGGACTTTACACCATGCCCCTGTAACGTATTCTTCTTTCCACACAGGCTGGACGAGTGCCCTTCTGTAAGTTCCACCTTGGAGACAGGCCCATCCCTGTGACGTTCAAGAGGGCGATCGCCGCTCTCAGTCTGTGGCAGAAGGCCCGTCTCGCCTGGGGGCTGTGTTTCCTGTCTGACCCCATTAGGTAACAACTAACCTCAGTCAGTCCTCTCTGTACCTGACAGTGTCATCTACTTCTCTGTTCGCCAGTGACCAATTTTGGATACTGCTGTATAAGAAAGAGCAAAGAGCACGGCGGCATTGTGTAATATCACAGAATCATAAGGTTTCAGAAAAACTATTGTAAATGTAGTAAACAAAAAGCTGTTATTTTGACTCATGAAAAGATAAACAAATGTATTTAAACACCACTGCAATGTGTAGAAGAAGCAGAGCAGTGTTTGTGGAATGCTGCATGTGTATGTTTTGTATGTGTGTTATGTGTGTGTATATCACGAGATAAGCATGTTTGTGTTGGGACAAGTAGACATACAAATGAAGACAAGCGTGTGTCAGCAACTATGAGCAAACAGCTTTTACACCAAGGGGCAATGGTGCCTGCCTGTGCAACATTCTACTTCAGCCTACACATTCCTTTTGCCATAGATCTGTTCAGTAATCAACCATAGCACAACATGTTTACAACTAGATATCAAACACCCACACATTTTTTCGAAAGTACATACAGCTGTGCCAATCCAATCAATGCCAAACTGTTGGCCAATTCTGAGCAGTGCTATGTGTAGACAGCTCTCTGCATAATATGTGTGTGTGTGTGTGTGTGTGTGTCCATGATCAGCCATTAATGGTGTTTAAGATAGAGCCTCATGTCGCCTCTCTTCTCACTGTATGACATGTTTTTGGTTCAAATTCAACAAAATAATTAGGCCTATTTTAAGATCTGTCAGACAAATAATATTACAGTGATAAAATATTCATGTTAAATTCATAAACACTGAAAGTTAAAATGTATACCTAGGGCTGGGCAATATATTTTAGTTTAATATGTTGTGATATATTTCAGTGATATTGAGATATTTCAGTGTGTTTTTTAATATAATTGCTCTTAAAAATCCACACTCTCTCTTCGTCTCCTTTGCTCCAGTTCCCTGCATGTCACGACGACACCCAGTTGTAGCTCACATGTGGTGTGTTGTTCCAAACATTTACGCAAGACATTATGTGGATATATAGTAAAGATATTTAAAATATCGTCTTGTATCGGATATCGCCATTGGCTCCAAAAATATTTTGGCATCACCTTTCAGCCCTATTGCCCAGCCCAATAGTATGCCTATTGTAAGTATAGATATATTAAGAAAATAAAATTAAGATTACCTGTATTATTTTGTATAAAAATAATATAGCCCATGGGGGCTTGAACCCTGTTTCAAAACTGTAATAAATGGGGGAAAAAATGAACAAATTATGAAAAAATAAGATGTCATAGAGCCCGATATGTGTTACTCTACTATCTTTTTTACACTTGATACCATCACATAAGCTCATAAAACACTTTGTTTGAGTAGACAGGAACCAAACCATGTTTACTTGTGGCCCAGCCTTACCGCGTTCGTACTGTCTGCTGTGTTTTCAGTAAAGAGGATGTAGAGAAGTGCAAACAGAAGGACCTGCTGGAGCAGACCATGTCGGAGATGATCGGCGAGTTCCCTGCTCTCCACCAGACCATCGTTGCCGAGAGAGACATCTACCTCACCCACACGCTCCGCCAGGCTGCGCGCTGTGTGCAGGCGCCCCCTAATGACCAGAGTGCGTATTACAGCCAGTTATTATTACAGCCACTTATTCAAGCTACCTATCCCATCTTACCCAGCCCCTGGACAGTATGCATTGTGTTTGTCTTGTCTTATTTTTCATTTTGACACTAGAAAAAGGTAACTGAGTCGGTTTTAAAAACATTGGTTTTACAAATTAAAATATACACTCACTGGCCACTTTATTAGGTACACCTTGCTAGTACCGGGTTGGACCCCTTTTTGCCTTCAGAACTGCCTTAATTCTTCGTGGCATACTTTCAACAAGGTGTTGGAAATATACCTTGGTTGTAACGAGTGGTTATTTGAGTTACTGTTGCCTTTCTATCATCTCGAACCAGTCTGCCCATTCTCCTCTGACCTCTGACATCAACAAGGCATTTTCGTCCACACAACTGCCGCTCACTGGATATTTTCTCTTTTTCGGACCATTCTCTGTAAACCGTAGAGATTGTTGTGTGTGAAAATCCCAGTAGATCAGCAGTTTCTGAAATACTCAGACCAGCCCATCTGGCACCAACAACCATGCCACGTTCAAAGTCACTTAAATCCCCTTTCTTCCCCATTCTGATGCTCAGTTTGAACTTCAGCAAGTTGTCTTGACCACGTATACAGGCCTAAATGCATTGAGTTGCTGCCAAGTGATTGGCTGATTAGCTAATGTGGAATGCTCTCCCCGACCA
>OMKK01044757.1:4559-19490 GCA_900302305.1 Polymixia japonica
CCGTTCATAAGAAACGTGACACATTTAACTGCACAGACATGTTATATCTCATCCATTTACCTGCCACTGTTATTTACAGCAACTTGAAGGAGTGCAACATCAACTCCTAGATCACCAACGTTATAATGTTACTGTGTCCCTAGAACCTAATACGATAGAGAACTGCTTGGTAAAGAAAGAGCCAGGGTGACATAGCGGTACATGGAGTTTCTGATGAACTCGTTTTATCTCCTTTTATTTGCAATGTTTTAATAGTTTTTGTTGTTACGCTTGAGTTTAAAAGAATCTATATGTCAGGCAGCCATCTTCCTAGTACACCGCTCTGAGATGAATAAACAGTAAAAATCTAATTGTATGCAAGTGGGGTTTCTTTTGATCAGTCGGATCATTAATGCAACAACGTAGACAGGACTTGACCTTTGAACCTTTAACAGCATTAAGCTGATTTGCCATAATACACTTCATATTGTCGGGTGGCGTTAGATCCCACCGCAGGCAGGACAAACAGAAATGAAAGCTGCTGATTTTCCAGGAAGAATGTGGCAATTATAATTTAATCTGCTTGTGCAGCCCTCGACAATAACCAAGACGCAAAGACGGAGGAGGAGGAGGAGGAGGAGGAGCAGGAGGAGGAGGGCCCCTTGCCACTTCATTACACTCTGCATTGTGCCACTTGTTTATGGAGGAGGACTGAGGCTAGCGGACGATATGCAGGCACGCTGGGTCTCCAGTCACATCTGCTCTGGCTGAGGCCTGCACCACAAAACTCAACCAGGAATTAAATAAGAACATTCCTGAATTCAAAAATAAATTGAACATAGTTCAAATGTTTAGAATTAACGTGTTTATTACGGTAAAATAACCCGGGAACATAGGACCAACATAGGACCAGAACTAGAACCAGAGCTAGAACTAGAACCACGGCTAGAACCACAGCTAGAACCAGAACTAGGACCAGAACTAGCACCAGAGCTAGGACCAGAGCTAGGACCAGAACTAGGACCAGAACTAGAACCACAGCTAGAACCACAGCTAGAACCAGAACTAGAACCAGAACTAGAACCAGAACTAGAACCACAGCTAGAACCACAGCTAGAACCAGAACTAGAACCAGAACTAGAACCAGAACTAGAACAAGAGCTAGGACCAGAACTAGAACCAGAACTAGGACCAGAACTAGAACAAGAGCTAGGACCAGAACTAGAACCAGAACTAGGACCAGAACTAGAACCACACAAGGGGCTGTTATGGAGCCGTGGCTATAATTACCCCCCAGGAACAGCGCTGCATGAAACACAGTTAAGCCTCATAACCAGTTATCAATCCGTCATGCTATTGACCAGGGAACTAATGGAGTCGTAATGGTAACGGGCCTCGCTAACAGCATCACAGGGTTCTGCTTAGCTTCAGTACCTGCCACGGATCTATTGTGAATTAGGTTTGGATTGGATCTGATGTGGTGTCTGGGGTCTGCTGTGTGGTCTCGTCTTAATCCCATTATCTTACATTTAGATGAGAACCAGACAGAACCGAAGCAGAGGATAAACAGTTACAAGGACAGGTTGACGGTGTGCTCTGGGACGCCTGGTGATCCATTCCTGTCCTACCCCGACCTGCTTCTTACTGTCCCTGAACTCTGACCCCTGCGCTGAAATATTTGCAATACTTACAAATTTCTAATTACACTGTGGGGAATATGGTGATTTTGCACAAAACTGAAGGAGTTTGCAGCTCTTCTTTAAAGCTCTGCTTTACTTTGTTTAAAAAACCCTTTTCTCCTCAGCTCTTACCACTCTAACAACTATCGTCTTGGTGTCGTGGGTTTCATTTACTCTCGGTTGCTTGTTGCTTGCAATCAAAGAATTCAATCTTATTCTACTGTTGCACTCAATGTAAGTCGCTCTGGAAATGAGCAGCAAAATGTCAACACAGATAAAAGGTTGACACCGTATTCCAGTTCAACTACGTCACCATATATATGAACTGCGAGGGTTTATGACGCTTCGTTGGCGTGGAGGCGAGATTAACGACCCCTCGGAGCACGTTCTAAGTTTAGCCTCGACGCTCGTCTTGGTAACGGGCAGGTAAAGCTAATCGTCAGCACTTCCCTATGCGAGATGGATGGAGCCATTAAGCGCCTGGCCCTTCTAATAACGCGCTCCCTGGTTTGGAAATCCAAAATGTCGCTGGGTAATAGGTCACGTTAAGGCAGGGCCCGCTGGTCATCGTGGTTCAGAGGTAATGAGGTCTCTGAATAGTCAACGAAAAGGAATGGAGTCGCTGCCATTTGCTTGTTAATATCAGCGTGAGGAAATATTCTAATAATGAGAGAGCTGGACGAACGTGACAGTTAAGTATGGCTCGTGCGCTATTGATAAAGCAATTTGTTTCCACGTTTGTGATTGGACTGATGCACAGGTCAGGGGTCAGGAGTTGTAAGATGGAAACACCACTGTACGCCGTTGATGATGTAAACAAAGAGTCTCGAGGGACTCTTTCGCTAGCTGACTTCATTACATGTATGCATATTACGTGTATAGTTGAGCTAACACACCATTTCGCCTTCATTACAGAGGAGAGGTTGTGTCAGCAGTCTTTATGATTTAGTTATGCTATCTTTTTTACAAACCCAGGGTATCTCTAAGCTAGTGGAGCAGGGATACCGTCATGTAACTGAGAGGCCGCAGGTTTGACCTCTACGACAGCAGTGTCTTCTTGTTTAAGTGTCCTCGAGCAAGACGACGAACCCGCAGCCCCCGGCGGTCGCTCTGGATAAGAGCGTCAACCAGGTGCCGAAAAACGTAAACGTAAGACAATTGACCTTAGCGCAATAACGCAAACCGACCTTGACCTATAAACTTTTGATAATGCCCGGGTTATTATCTGGAGCGCCACGACCTACGCATTTGAGATAAAGCTCAATTACATTTCATCATACGGTTCACACGTCACCCCGGCTCACATCATCAAGCCGGCGTTTTGAACTCAATCATGGCCCCTCATTTTTGTCCTTGCCAGAAGCTGAATATAGAATCTGTAGATGATCCTAGGGGGGCAAAGGTGACCTCTAATCACGTACAAATTATGCAGTGACTCAACCGCCAGCAGCGCTGTTCACCTGTCACCTTGTCTTAGCCCAGGAACTGTTTAGCATTTTTATCAAATGTTTAATTTGAACATACAGATTTGCGGCCAGGCCCTTTACTGTGTTTGATGGGGCCAAGCTGAAGGACAAGAAGCTGGCCACCAGTCATAAAATGATAATGATGACAGTCAGGTGACGAGGGCGAGGAGAGGAGAGAGAGAGAGAGAGAGAGACGGACTCTAGACTCTAACCTGCTCATTCAGGACGGATTACGTGTACTCTGCTCAGAGCCCCTTAGTGAACCCGGGTCTGAAAATCTCATCTTCAATCTCAGAACAAATTAAAAAAAAATACTGGAATAAGATCATTCTGCGCTTCCAATGCGATTGGACATGAAGTGAGACGATCATAACAACCTGGTCTGCTTCATTTCATCATAACAGTGAAGACTGTTGGACTTTGGGCAATTTTCAACCTCCTCGTATAAAATGTGTTCATCCCGCTGTGGTGTGTTAACTACATTGTGGTCTAGTCGAGCTGTCTGGGTCATGGTCATTAGCAGGGTTGATACAACGAGTCACTGGGAGAGTTTCATATACCAGTTTAATATACCAGTTTAATATACCAGTTTAATATACCAATTTAATAAACCTCTGAATAAATCTGTCAGCAGGACAACAGGGACCTGAGATACAGCCTCTTTGCTGTGTCTGTATTGAAGACCAACCTGATGCCTGGCGTGGCCAATTTACACAGAGCTAAGGGCCTAGATTTGATGAGGGCTGCTGAAACTGACTAATACCCCCTAAATGAAATATAATAAATTGAAAATGATTTGAGGTTTTATGAGAAAGCATGAGAAATATTATGCTCAAATCTCCCCCCGTTTTCAACCCAAGCCTCTTGCCTTTGGATGAGGCACAGAAACTCACGAAAGCCATAGAAGGTGACCTAGGTTTAGAGATGCCTCTGTGATAACTGTAGATTAACACTGGCTGTCCAGATACCTGCAGGGTGCAGCTGACTAGCGACGCTACCAGTCTGTTTGTGTCTGTTAGCATTACAAAGTTATGACATCATTCTGTAGTCCAAGGAGGAAAAAAAGCGTACATTCAAGGGAACACTAACAATGTAATTTAAAATATATTAGTACTTGGACCTATATTATTGTTTTACTAAAACAACAATACTGACCACAGACTACTGTGATCAACTGACATGCCTTCCCACTTTCTGCTTATATGATACAGTTGTTTATTCTTTTAACAATAATATGTATATTTCCCCACAGCTATACCCTGCATAGTTCATAACCAACTTCCACCTGCTGGAGTAACACTATCGTTTAGCAACAGAGGGCATTTGTTTGTGTTTCCTGTGTTCCCTGTTGACATGTTCTGGTTTCTCTCTGCTTCGCTGTGCCTGTCCATATAGATAACCACGCTCTTATCAGCTCTGCAGCTCGTAGGACTGGTAAATATCTTTACCTTGCGATATCTCCGGGCCTGTTGCCGTCTTGACGTGCTTTGGGTGGACGTGGGGCGGTCTTCGTCACTTTGATTTCACCTTCAGCCTAAAAGACACATCAGGGGAGCGGGGGAACACATGTTTAATTGTAGTTTCTGCAAACAGTTTCTGCAGATTCCTCTCCAAATTGAATGAGTTTATTGGCGTTCTGGTGCAGGCTGTATCAAGAGGCCATATGGAGGATTAGAAGCACCAGGGTGAGGCCTGTCTGTCTAGCAACACCTGTCTCTCTTTATTAACACTATAAAGACTTCCTTCATGACAGTAGATTTCTCCGTGTAAAAGGTCGGGCAGATGCTGGCGCGTACATAAACCATCGCTGACAAACACAAACGCAAACACCCCAGTGAGACAAAACAGTCGTGTCACTTCAGCATAACTGTTGAGACTCCTCGTAGGTTTGTTTACTTCGAAAGGGATTTTCACATTTTGCTGTCATGGTTGGAAGATCACACTTCACAATGTGATCTCAGATCAGCTCTGATGGCGCCCCCTGCAGGACAGCTGCACAGGTAAGACACACCACACTCCCACTGCTCCCAGTAGGGGAAGCTCAGCCGCCGACGTTTGAAGACTGGGGTTGTACTGGTCAGCTCCCAGCTGAGGAGGATGTGTATACAGGGATGAATGCCAAGCAAGGTCTGTGCTGAAAAAGTGCATGCTCAGCAAAACCCTTTAGTGGGCAATTAAAGGTTAAAAATGCAGGTGTATTATTATGATTTCAGCTAGGAGGGGTTTGCATGCAAGGCTTGAATCTCCAGTTGACAACATGGCAGTTTTTTGTTTTTTTAACTTTTCTTTAAACCTTTTTAATCAGTTAAGTTGACTCAACATATTCTTATTAGCTGCAGCTGCACAGGAAAGAAGGGTTGCACGTATTTTGGAGCGTGGGATCAACCTTGTACTATCGGCCACTAGACATCTCCTCTGAAGGTCACCTTGATGGCTGTTGAAGGTGAGGAGATCAGGTCTCATTTGGTTCCCTCACCCAGATCTTCCCAGGTGCTCTGGGGATTCGAACCAGCCACCTTCCGGTCACAATGCTGCTTCTCAATACCACCTCATCCCCTGGATTCCCTTTAGAGTTCACTGATGCTCTTACCCACAATGCATCCTGATAACTGCAATTCATGTCTTCAAAGTCAACAGATACACTTTAAATGTTCCTCCTATTTTAATCAAGGTGATTGATAGGCCTGTGACACGTATTTCCTCTGTCTTTCAATATGACTTAATTTGTTAATTCATGTATTAAAGCGTTGATTTTTTCCCCCCACTGTAGACAGAGAGATTAAAAGGTGACGTTTACAGCACAACTGCAAGTTAAACAGATGTGTGAGCCGAAGATTAAAGGCAGTTTCAGCCATCTGTTTACTTAATACCGATGAGGAAGCGCTGAATCAAATCTGCAGGACCCACAAACTAATAAGCAAAGTTACATGAGTGTGACAACGCAATGTGCGGCCATTAAATGTGCTAAAGGTCTCTGGAGAACAGTAGTGATTAACGTATCTGCTGTCGTCCCAGATAAACCCCAGGGCACAGTTTATATGTTGGGTTTTTACAAGGTCTGATACAGTAATCTTATTTTTAAACAACAGTATAGTGTCGTATCATGGTCCTTAGCTAATATTCACTACTCTTTCAACATCTGTCCCTGGAGAACGCCGACACACAGACACTGCCCTTGCTCAGGGGCGCGTTGAAGGAATTGAACCAGCAGCTTTTCAACTACAAAGCGGCGTCCTTTTGCCAAGAAACCAACCCGTGACCCTTTGTACATGAATAACAAAATGTCGACATCATACGCAAACACAACCACACGTGAAGGATGTTTCAACATTTCTAACATTTCCATCCCCAACCCCAGAGATGCCTTCCAGTCTGTTTCGGCACCAGCAGGGTCAGCAACTTAATCGCTGCGGCTGCATAATAACAATGATGTTAACAACACTTGAGGGCGGTTCATCCACACGGAGAACTGGCACACAAAAAAACCAGCAGGAGATGATTAGCGCTGCTCACAGGAGTGAATTATGGGTAAGCAGGCAAGTTATTTGAGACAGAGAGCTTTGTTATGATCACTGTAGAGCAGATGAATTTAATCATTGTTTATCTGAAATGAATTATTGATTACTGTGTAATTGGGATGCTTACAGCCCAGACATCACTTGACTGATTCCTTGTCTTTGCCCTGCTTGCATACACAGCTGCAAGCCTTGCTTCCTAGTCTCAAACCAAACACAACATTTACAGGGCAGAGAAGATATTGGCATTTGTCAAATTCTACTGATTCTCCTGATCTATGCACGGCGCACAAAATAGTCCATCGAACCGTGTGCAAAGCTTTTATTTATCGTTTGGTGTGACAGGGTGGCTGGGCCTTCATTTATGGAATGTTCTTTTACAATCTGTGCGTGGATGCGTGAGGCAGGAGGGCAGGAGCCCTTTTTATATAGACGTGTCATGATGTAGAGCAGTCCCAAAACGGTTGACTCTATGTCAGCGTTGGCCTTGCGAGGCTCAGTTTAGAGTCAGGCCGGCGATGTAAACATGGTTTATAAAAGAGGGAATATCAACACACTGGAAGACCTGAGGTGACAGACACTTGTTGTGAAGGTCATATCTCACTGAACCTTCACATAGCATACAATCTTTTTGTTATTTTAACAGAAGATAACAACATTGTCACACATTTTTTTATAAATAAGAAAAAACACCCTGCAATAAGAAGTCGACAGGTTTACAACAGCCAATATGTTCATCAAACTGTCCTCATCGCTTGTCGGTTGCCCCTGACCTCTGATCCCTAAAGTGAGATGTGCACATACAGTAACTGTATGTGTATCTGGGTGGGCTGTGTGAAGAATCAAAATCCTAATTATATTGTGTCAAATGCCCATAGAAGTGCTCTCAAGCTCCTTCAGTAAACAGAAACAGGAAGCTGGTGTGCTGTACAAACATAGTCACTCTGTACTGAAGTGCATCCAACTCCCCCGCGTGAGGTTACCTGTCATTGAAGACACACTGCAATATACACACTCTCATCGAAGCCACGCCCGTATTTGAACACAAACCCTTACATTTGAATAATTGTATTGAGGGAAGACAACATCACGTCACCTCAGTGCTGAGATCATGAGTTCATATACAGGTCAGTTCTACTTGGTGCTAGAAATGAAGTTACACCATTAGTCAGCCGAGTGTTGGAGTTTCCCCATTGGCTGATGTATCCATTTCAAATTAAAAGCCCTCTAGCGACGAGGCTTTTGGCCACAATTTCGCACATTGATCATACACAGTCCAGACATATACTAGGTTCTGACTCTTGTTTGGAGTGCAGTTTCTCTATGAAATACTTTATACACATATTACAAATATTAACATTAACATTTTATTGTCTCACGATGCATGCAAAACTATCACGTGTTTCAATCTCATGAAAGAAATGTATAAATGTATCATTTAATAAATAAATAAAGTTAAAGAATGAGTTCTAATAAATCACTGTGTAAATAAAGCCAACAGACAAGTGCCTTTTTTTTTGGATTTCTTTTTTCATTTTCAGTTGAAGTGTGCACATATTTCTTGAGGCAAAGGCCTTAAGACAGCTCATGAAGTCAGCACATTTTAATAGTAAGTTTTACTTCATATCAGCAATTTTGTCAGAGCGGGCGTAATATTCTTTTAAATGGTAGACGTCTCATTTTGTAATTAGACCGTAGCATTCTAATAACAAATCCATCTGTCAGCATGAGCGTCAGGTGAGCCGGGCCTCGGCGTGTAACGTACGTACGGTGAGCCGGGCCTCGGTGTGTAGCGTACGTACGGTGAACCGGGCCTCGGCGTGTAACGTACGTACGGTGAGCCGGGCCTCGGCGTGTAACGTACGTACGGTGAGCCGGGCCTCGGCGTGTAACGTACGTACGGTGAGCCGGGCCTCGGCGTGTAACGTACGTACGGTGAGCCGGGCCTCGGCGTGTAACGTACGTACGGTGAGCCGGGCCTCGGCGTGTAGCTGTAACTGTGTAAACGTACCTTGGGCATGGTGAGGACCAAGTGGCCCGTGGTCTGGGACCTCACAGCTGTGGCGCTGTCAGGCTTCACTTCAGCAGGCAGGACCAGCTGAAATATCTGCAGTGTAAATTATTCACAACTTTAATTAGCAAGATTAATACCCCGATCTGTCCCAGTGTGTCAAATGACTTTAATCACTAGTGGGTCTTTTTATAGACACACTTTCCAGGAAGAGTTGGGACAGTTGCCAGAATAGCTCAGAGTGAGAACACTGGCCATCAATCACTGGAACTAACTTCCATGAAAACCAAACGATTCATTTGGGTAATACGCTCATAAAGTACGCTTTTAAAAAAATTTTCCAACTACTTTTATTTCCGGTTTCTTTATGAAGAGGAGTCGCTCTTCTTCCTCAAACTTGTCTGCCGGCTGTTTGTGGAGGAGTTCCATATCTCTAAACTGTACCGGAGTTGATATACACCCACACCCATGACTCCTCCAATCAATCCTGACAGCTCCCCTAAATGAGTTCACATTAAGAAGAGTTTTAAAGGCCCCGGTCATGCCCACGTTGATGTATCGCTGCATAAATCATCCCCTGGTCCAATCAGGCTGATCCTTGTCATCCATAAATATGCTGTTGGCTTGAAGTGGAGTCATGACATTAAGGACTCCTGCGGACCGCGAGTTAAGACTGCTGAACAAGTCCCAAACTGCAGAGCCCCCTGGATTTCTAATTTGTGCAAATAAAAACCCCAACAAAATGACCCCTCCTGGATTTATGGCTGGCCAAACAGCTGTTTAATCAGGCTTGAATGTCGCGCTGGCCTGTTTGCGGGAGATTAAAAGCCCGAACACAAGCCCCGCGGTGCAGAGGAAAGCATCAGCGGACTGGACACCTAGAGATAAACGCAGCTCGTATGATGACATGTCCCGGCTTTACAGTGACCCGGGGAGAAGATGCTATGACTCATGTCAGAGGAAATTACCACAGACCACAAGACAATTCTAGCGAAGCATTCCTGCGACTCGTCTACTCTACCAGCCACTTGGGCAAGTAATCAATCATCGTTTGTACGTCATATTCTATTCTACAAAATCGAGTTGTCAGGTTAAGTAGTGAAAACTGGATGGTTAATTTAGAGATTTACCACTATGACTCCCGGGCAAAGAAGTTGCTCTTCCGGAGGCAGCCGCCATCTTGGAAAAGAGTTCCAAGTTCAGAGCAGAGAAATTAACTTCAAAACCGGATGTCGTAAAACTGTCTTCATAAATGTTAACAGACGTCTAGCAAAGGTGCGTCAAAGTCGGAAAAAAAAAACAAGCGGAGGATTCAGCACTTTCTGACAGCTTCTATTAAGCAGTAAACCGCTCTAAATCTCACACGGCTTCTCCTCCATCTCCTCCCCCCCGTCGCCACGGCGGCCACAACAGCATCTCCATGAATTCAAAACAGCCATCAATCGCATGAATCGCTGCGCCATGTTGACGTGTCACCGTCTGGGAAGGACCGTTAAACGCCGGAGTCACGTAGAGGGACGCCGCTACTTGTTTTAACCACTTCACAAACTGAAGGACACTGTAACACTGGAGGTGAACACGGGTGGGGAAACAACAAAACAAAAGAGTGTGTGCCGCTCTCAAGTTATGGCGCTTTGTTAAAATATTCTGCTTTGCTTTCAAGAAGCTTAGTGTAAAAATGACTCGAGACGAGAGTTCTTTTATAGCAGTAACCATGGTAACTAAATCCCATTAGTATCAGGACGACACAAATGTGAAGAACCTCAAAACGTTTCGGTGCAAAAAACACGCTTTGAGACGGCATTAAAACTTTGCGTGGAAACGTGACCTTGGCCTGGTTTCGACACTTTGAAAACCTACAAGGGACAGTGGCAGACGAGAGAGAGAGAGACGAGAGACGAGAAACTGCCTTGTTGCATCTCACAAGTTTTACTGCCTGCTAAAATATCGGCGGTCTGCCTTTGCTAAGAGTGTAATCCCAGCGCTGGGCAGGGTGCCTGCAGGCCTGTCTGGTGGTGTGCCAGCGCTGTCTGCTACAGTCTGCAGGAGAAGCTGTTGGACTTGTCAGTGCCATCAACACTCTCAGCAACAGTGAAAATAACTACCTCACGAATAACCCAGGAAACTCTCCGTAATGCATGGAAATATCACGCCAACTCACCAAAATACGTGAATATACGCTTAATCACTTTAGGATGCATGCTAACTAACTCTCTCTGACTCACTTTAGATACATTGTATCTATTTTAGAAATGACTCAGCACAAAATGGCTACTTGATATCTATATAATGGAACAACATGCTGGTTCTGAGGTATTAATTCCAGCTGATTAAAATGTAGATATACTGTTGCCCTTTAAAGCCCTTCATGAATAAATGAGTCAGTATGGAATTTAAAGGTTGCAGGCCGGGCACAAAGTTGAGGAAGAAACATGCTCATTCTGATGCGTTTAATAAATGATGCATTGATAAATCCCGAAGGCTTCATAAGAAATGATTTTTAAACTTTAAAAGCTCAGTGGCGTACCTTTCCTTTGACGTTCACCCTGGCATAGTACGGTTGAACATCCACATCCAGCAGAGAGGTATCCATATGTCTGAGTGGAATTATGGGAAATGAAGTTCAGTTTATACATATTTTATAATCCCATTTTATACATTCTTGACTTTTCAATGATACTGACTGAGCAGCTGAATTCAGGTGATTTGACCATTTTTTTGGAGTTTGCCATCATCTAAATGAAAAAAATAAAAAATCTTGGTGCCTTGTGATGTAATGTTACCTGTCAATGGATGCCGACATCACAGGGTACCAAGATGAACCAATAGCAGATTGCAATTGCAATAACATGTTTTTAACCTTTAGATGGCGGTATGGCGGTAAGAATCATCAAGCCCTGAGACAACTGAGGCGTGGATTGCGTGATAGAGGAAGGTGGTGTTGATGTTTTATACACTCAGTAGAGACCAGAGCTGTTTGTATTTGGAGTCATTAGTTGTACCTGTACACCGCCAGGTCTAGGACAACAGTGTTGCTGCGCTCATCTTCAGTCAGGGAGAACGCCAGCCTGTAGACACACAGAGAGGCAGATCTTAGCAGAGAAAGTGGTAGCATCACCAGCTAGCTAGCTAGCTACAACTACCCGGATGGCACATATCACTATCAATGGATGATGGTGTGATTGGGTAAGGTATTATCGATGAGCTTAAAGACGTCCACTGAGCATGAGCAGAACCACAAAAAATATGATGTGGTTATAATGTAGGTTACAGCACTTAAAATGTTGTCCTAAAGGATACTTGTTGTCCTGAAGGATACTTGTTGTCCTGAAGGATACTTTGTCATATTAAGAGCTGTGATGTTTACCCTGCTGGTCTCAGATCAGATCTCACCAGAGCATCCTGTCCTCTCTGTTTCCCTCTGTGTCTAAATAAAGTGGACTGCCCACTGCCCTTAAAACATCATAATATTAAGAGTACAATTCTGCGTGTTTTAGGGGGAAATTTGGCTAAACTATACTGTTATTATTATTTTCATGCATGACTTCTGAACTAATTGTTGTGTGTTCAGTGAGTTCATCAGCACAAAGGTTTATTTCTGAGTAAAATCCATTTAGATTCATAACAGCATATCATGTGTTGACCTATATTATTGTTTAAAACTTTACAAGCCACTTGAAAAAGGCCTGTAATAATGTAAAAGCTGCTGATACAGTTTTCAGTGTTATCATCCGTGACACAATAAACCACACTGGCCCCTTTTCTGTCTGATGGAAAGTGATGTATCATATAAACCGTACGTATAACCTGAGAGTGCCCGTAGTTCAAATTACAAATGAAATCAGCCGTGTTTTCAGGCCGTGACCTCTGTGACCTTGCACTGGATATAAACCCTGGCTAATGGAGGCAGCCCGGGGCGGCCTCAAGCTATCAGGTTGCTGCCCCCCACGCAGCAGCGTAGCGCAGGCCAGGCTATCCAGCCACGAGATCAAAAGCCAAGGCCGCTAATGTAGCAATCACAGCCGTCTGCCTGTACCTGAGAGCTGGACGAGAGAGAGAGAGAGAGAGAGAGTGGACGAACGATGATGGAACGCCGGGGAAACTGTTAGGACGGGAAATTGCGACCTTTTTTTTTTTTGAATGGAAAATAGAGTAGTGGCTCTCTGGTGGAAAAACAGCACCGCAAACCTATTGTGCACAGCTATTCTGCTGTGTTGGCTACCTTAAGAGAGGAACGGTCCATTTCCTCTGCAGTCAGTCACAGTTACTGTAGGGAATTACAAAGTCACTTATTCTGTGGAGAGTCAGCCTTCTGTTAACCAAAACCTGAACCTGTAAACGATTAAGGCTTCTGCACAGGCACCCTGCTCCGCCTGCTGTACCTGTCACACTGTACTGTACACCTACTGGGCCTGCACCCTCTGAAAGTGGCTCCAATACCACATATATTTAGGTATCTCACCTGTAAGCGTCTGTCATACTCATACCAAACCAAATAGTTCAAGCTACTATATGTAGTTTTATGCTTTTAACATAATCATAACATTTCTGGTGATCACATAATGTAATGATCATGGGAGGATGAAGAAATCACGGTTCAGATCAGTTTCCTAGAAGTCTTGTATCACTGTGTAATTTCGTCTGCCACCAGGCTGGATTTCCTGGGAAATGTGACGTCTCGCTTTACGGCATATATAAAAATATGGCAATGTCACTTTACCTCCTCTGTGAACATGTTGGCATGACGACAGACACCACAGGACGACAGACAGCAGCAGTCCAACCGCACTCGGTCACGAATGTAAACAATCGCACGTCAGTTTGGCTTTGCCATAAACACTACATACAGCACCTTTAAGGAAACATAATAGACACTATACCAGGTTGTACCAGGATACGCACAGCGCACCAATGTGATGAAAGACCAGCGATGTACATGTAGTATGCATCAGTATACATGAGCTGCTAGTTCAATCCAGCATGCGCGTACTGAGAGGGACTATCGGAGAGGGCTAATCGGGGTGATGCATGGCTGTCGATAAGGTGTCCTCGCCGTTGACCTTGTTGTGGATCACACAGCTTGTACTTAAGTCACTCTTGGTCTGTGTTTGTGAAAACAGACCTACTCTCTCTCGTCTCCCCAGTGCCTCAGATCCTGCACCGTCCCACTTGGCTCCAGTTCACATCGCGCTCACTTTCTACTTTGATAACTTTAGAAATGACAGTTGGACCGGCTGATATGCCTTAGGAATAACATTTAAACAACAGTATATGGTGTATATGGTGTATAGGATGAGAAGCATGTGAATGTCAAACCTTATTAAAAAACAATCCTAAGCGTGTGCGGTAGGTTTGGATTAGATTTAAACATCTTTTATTGTGTGGCCAACATGCCAGTCTAGTCTGTATTTAACACCCGAAATATTATTTTCAGGGACCTTTTTTATTCCAGAGAAGTTCCAACTGTGATAGTGCTTTCTTTTCCCTCCCACGATAAAAACATGAATAAGTAGTTAGCCGACATTAAACAGTAGATCAGGAGAGCAGTGTGGTTTTCAACCCAGGACCCTCGGGGGTCGGGTAGGTACTGTACATATGAGGGTTCTAAGGGTCTAGGTACCTACTTGGGTTGGATGAGTAATGTCTATATGAGGGTTCTAAGGTTCTAGGTACATACTTGGGTTGGATGAGTAATGTCTATATGAGGGTTCTAAGGTTCTAGGTACATACTTGGGTTCGTTGATGTTCATGACCCGGCCCTCAGGAGTGATCAGGGTCCGTGGAACCTTTGGTTTCTTCTCTCTCTCCCTGTGGGGAAAAAGCAAAGAATTAACAGGGTGTGTTGTGTGTGTGTGTGTCTGCTGGGCGGCATGTGCACGTATGTATGGGTCTGTGTGTGTGTGTGTGTGTGTGGGTGTGTGTGCGTGTGTAGGTATGTGTGTGTGTGTGTGTGTGTGTGTGTGTGCGTATCTGTGTCTATGTGGAGAGTGACTGATAACAGCACCAGAGTTATGGGGCCTTAGGGGTGAAGGTGAGAGCCACCACTGCCACCAGGAGCATCCTTAAAGACATAGGAGCATCCTTAAAGAGACAGGAGCATCCTTAAAGACATAGGAGCATCCTTAAAGAGACAGGAGCATCCTTAGGGGCCGTTCAGATGTTGCAAATGCATTATTTTCAGTGGAGACGTGCGACATTCGTTGCAAATCTCAACTTTTTCAAATGCAGCACATGCACTGCAGGTCATGTGACAAGAAACCAATTAGCTCCACAGGACGCAA
>OMKK01044759.1:0-10098 GCA_900302305.1 Polymixia japonica
CCCCCTCTTGCCCTCTCTCTCTCTCTCTCTCTCTTCTCTCTCTGTTCTCTCTCCCCTCTCTCTCTCTCTCTCTCTCTCTCTCTCTCTCTCTCTCTCTCTCTCTCTCGTTCGTCGTCTTCTCAGTCTCTCTCTCTTGTTCGTCGTCTTCTCAGTCTCTCTTGTTCGTTGTCTTCTCTCTCTCTCTCTCTCTCTCTCTCTCTCTCTCTCTCTCTCTCTCTCTCTCTCTCTCTCTCTCTCTCATTATTTATAAATGACTCCACAGTGTAAACCAACAGTGTCTTGTCCAGAGCACTGAAACACTGTTTGAACACTTCCAATTGTTTGTTGCATGGTACATCAAAGATGGCTGCCTCTGCATTCTACGCAGTCAACGAGAAATGTTAAATTAGCAATTTGGCAGGCCCATTGAAATGCAAGGAAGTCACTTCTTTCCTCTTAGCAAGAAGCAGGTCATTCATCACATTGTGGAATACCTTTTAAAATGAGAAAGGCCAAGCCATCAATTGAAACAAAATTGAAATATCTCACTTGATAGTAGTCTTGTCTTGACTTTAGATATACTCTACAAGTCCTACCTTTGCAAAGCTATCTCAAGTGCTTCAGTCTCACCCGAATGTAGTCATGACTTTGCATATCTTTGCAAAGCATTACTCAACACTTTAAATGTTTAAAAATGACCGCACAAATGAAAAAATAAACAAATTCAAAATAACCAAGCAAGCAGAAAGTAAGCTTATTTTACAGGCAATGCTTCTATTTCTAGTTTTGGCCAAGTCTGCGGATTGTAAAATTAATTAGGCCCTAGTATACACGTACAGCAAACCTGAGCTAAAGATATTTGCCTTGTGGTTTTAAATATTTCTACTAGTGGCTGAGCGATAGATTCATCTTGCCAGACATAAAGGCAGCTTTGAAGGTGGACACTTCACTTAAAATCCATCAAGCACTCCCGATGGATTGCATGTAGGCCTAGAATGTATTGAACAACAGCTCTGGCCTGGTAAAGAGTACAGGGCAATTTTGTTTACATAACTGTTTTCACATTAAGCCCATATGGCACAGCAAAGGTTATAGCTACAGATAATCCATGAGAAATCTGTTTACAGCTCAAAAACTACATTCAGCTCTATTCACTTTATATAAGTCAGGATGTCCAGGGAATTACTTTTTTTTTTTTTTTTTTTCATTAAATTATGGGCCAGGACTCAAATGACATGTATTTCTGTCGGGTCCCCATGAAACCCATGAAAAGTAGGTAAGTAAACTTTATTTAAAAAGTGCCTTTCCGAACTAATGCGACACGGCGCTGTACAATTATAAGATAAACCAGATAAAAAATAAATAAAAACAGATTTAAAAGTAACAAAGGAGCACAGAATCAAAAACAGACATGTTACAACATAAAGTGCTTATGACATTTTCGTAAAAGCTTTTTAAAACCCGCAGTTTTGCTTTTTTTTGTGTTTTTAATGTTTATGGGGAGATGGTTCCAGAGAATGGCAGCAATGACAGTCTTTAGTTTTCAGTCTATATGTAGGGACTGCCGGAAGGCCTTGGTCAGAAGACCTGAGAGATTCTTCTGTGGTAAAGAGACACAGTATTTCTGAAATATAAGGCAAGGCCAGCCTGTGAAGTACCTTACAATCCTGTACTCTATTGGTAATCAATGTAGAATGGCCAAATAGTACCTCCTATTCTTCAAGGACAGACTTGTGACTTGGACTCGAGACGAAAGTCAGGACTTGCAACATGACTTGGACTCGTCTGCTGTGAGACTCCATTCACTTGCGACTTGACTCGAGACTTGACAGCAAATACTCGACCAGACATGCCCCAGTAAAACCCTGGAGCAATATCTTATTCAGTAAAAAAAAAAAACTTTTAAATATCTCCCACTCAGAGGCCCAGTTTACTGCTTTGCTTTTTTCTGTAGCGTTTGTTTAAAGGGTAATTTTGGATTATACTAATGATAATAACACGGCAATCAACAGACGGAGGAAAACATTTATCACAGAGCTGGTATGACAAGGATGACTGACTGGATACAGCAAAACCAATGCACTATTTTATTTTCCATGTCTGCTTTTTGGAACGCCAGGATCAGACGCAGCATGGATAATTGGCACCGCAAAAGTAAGCCAAAGTGTAGACTTGCTTGTCTACTCATGCTGTGAGTAGATTTGATACAGTTTTAGTTTGTAGCGATGAAGCTGATTGCTGGAAGTCAATGTGTGCACCGAAATGAAGGACATTTGGCACGTTGCTTTATTAATCTGTGCATATTGATGGCGTCATGCCCGTGTCCACATCCAGACACCTTGGCCAAAGACACTCTTGATGCTATTTCTGGTGTTTTTACAAGGTGATCTCCTCCACCTAAGCAGAACGGCACCAGCTGCCTTGGGGTGGTAATTATTTAGGTCTAAATAAATGCAAAGTAGATAGATTGGGTGATGTCGCGCTAGAGCACCAGCATCTCGGACCAAAACAAAAGGGCGTGCGCCGCGCGGCCGGACCGGCTACCAAAACAAAGAACAGAGAAGCTCGGATTACAACACACACAGAGGGAGAGTGACTTCATTCTCTGCTCAGGACGCCATTACTCCACTATATCTTTACATAGCAAATAGTTGTTTGCTGCTATATTAATACATATTAATACAAAATATTGTAGTACCTTTAACATGACTATAATTCCTCACTCTTGATGGTATTGAAGGCTACCTTCTATAGGTATAGGCCTATATGGCACAGAATAGAGAATATACTGTATTTAAACGAAAATAAAGATTTTATTGTCACAGGCATGGCCAATGAAAATCGTTTTTAGAGCCTACTTTGACGACCCGTCCCCATAGCTGAACTCATATGATTTGCTTTTTCAGAGAGAAGTTATCCCAACATGTTCAGTTATTTAGGATAAACGATCTCGGTGAAATGCATGAAAATGTGTTTTGATACTCATCGATACCGTTTGATGCCTTTTGAAATTGGCCACGATGCTAAAAATCGCTACAGCACCAGTTGTACTGAGGAGGAAGAGCCCAAGTGAAGGAACGCGTCGCTTGATGTCTCCAACATTCCCATTGTTATAACTAATACAGAACTTGTTTGCACTAACTCCTATAATATATAGAGTAATATATTATATAGAGGAGTATATAGAGCAGTACTCAATCACACTGCAAACATGATCACGAAAGAGAAAAACAATTGTTTTACTACTTTATTTATGCACTTAGCAATTCTTTATTATTAGTCTAATTTCTTTACTTATGGTCTTTTAATTTGTCAGGGACACTTATTTTACTGTCCCGGGGCTGTTTTTCCATCCGCCTTTGCTTCTAATTACTCTGCTTGTAATGTAGATGAAACATGAACCGAAGCTCGTTCCGTTGTTTTATGTCACCACAGTTAAGAATGCTTGCTAATATTGAATGTAGGAGATGGTTCTACAAGGATTCTTTGACTCTAGTCTTAGAGGAACCTTCACTGTTCTTCAGGTGGATTCTTGCTACTGTACGGTCCACAAATGATTACAATTTAAGAATCAATTTTGGGGCTTCATGGTACATTCTCTGTTTTTAAGTAGAATTAAGCAGAGCTGCTAACACTGTTCATCCAGTCAGCTGTATGTGCTCGAACCCAGTGGGCGCCAGATTAATTCCATTACGTAACATTTACTTAGTCTTAAGGCGGTGACCAGTAAAAATGAAGGATTTATAGTAACCTCGAGCTTTCATTTTCCAGGTCTGGGTCATGACTTAAAGATGGGGAAGATTAAAAATAGGCCCCTTAAAAATTCTGGATTAATTGGGGGGGGCGGGGCAAAACATATTTGTCTTGTTGTTAGGAAATGGGGGTCTCATGTTTGACAACCGCTCACCAATTTCACCAGCTTTACATACACTGACCGGCTGATTGAAGTTTTTAGCTATTAGGTCGGCCTCACCATGATGATTAATTGAGTATAAGGTGCCTTGTATGTTGGGGTTACCGTTCCACACACTTCTAACTAGACTTTCCCGCTAGCCTGTTAACAACTCACGCTAGGGTCATGTACATACGGTAACCTGACTGAATGCCAATGACTAGGCACTAATGGAAACATTGTTCTCTTAATGGTACATGGGCGAAAAGGCCTACAGGGCTTATCTTGGCTTAAGTTGGATAGACAGGTGCACAGACATCTCATGGCCCAATGAGCTCTAGTTAAGTTCCTGATGGTGTGTTTTCGTAGGGGGGATGGAAGGAAGAATGTTCCGCGAAATGTTAAGCGTAACGTGACAGAACCCCTCTGCTACAAGACATCTTGGTTCATGTAATTTGGTATTTTAGAGTGGAACTTGGTCAGACATGAATGAGCTCTCTGCGTTTTGAACCAATGTTTAGCCTTAAATTGACTAATGTCTGCCAACCTTCAGTCGCTCTCATAAATCGCACTGTTGGACTAAAGGGTAACTCCACCGTAAAAGAGCATTTTGCCCATTTATTAGAGATAATGAGTCTGATGTACAGATGGTTTAGCATAGCTGAGCAGACGGTATCTTCATCCAAAACCAGAAAATCACAGCCGGTGGATTTCAGGGTTGGATGCTGCCACGATGCCGTCTGCTCTATCATAATTATCTTTTCAAACTTCAACAGGAAAAGGGGAAGGAAACTTCCCTGTTTCACCAACTACAGGGATGACCACTGGCGTTCAGAATTGAGGAGGCATTGAGGAAAGAGAACAGACTGAGCTGAGCTGAAAGTATCTCGTCTTCGTCAGGTGAAAAATCCACGTGATTCCAAACTGGCCTCGGTTTTGTGTTTTCACTAGAATTGAAGAACCTATTATGTAATTATTATTTTTTAAATTGGCTGTTAAAAACTAAAAAAAAAGTCTGTTCTCCTTCATTTGTGAAAAGCTGACGTTTTGGAGATACAAGCAGTCAGACTCTGCTTTTAAATGTCTCTGAACCCGGCAGCTCTTTGGTCTTATGTCTCACTCTGCCCTCCTGTATCTGGTCTTTTTACGTCTCAGGTATCATTCAATATCAGGCTTAGATAGTCTCAGGTGGAGGTGAACCGATGCTGGCCCTGGAGAATTGCCCAATGCCAAAATCCAATACCAAGAGGTGTGTCTGAACCATTACCAACGTGTTTTCACTGCCTCCGATGTCCAAAAGACAAAACTTAATACACACACATCGGTTCTAACAGACATGGTCCTCCATGTCAGCCTGTGCTTGAAATGTAGCCCCCAGTATCAGTAAGGAGGACCACCGCATCTCTGCTTTCCAGTTCTCAGACAGGCAGGTCTGTTACTGGGAGAGTGCTTCTGAAGCTGGTCTGTTATTGTGGTTGGAGTCCCTGGACCCTGGCTACAGATGATATACGCGACATTTGGTGGACACTCCAAAACCTTGAGTACACATATTTTTTGCATGGTTTGCACAAATGGAAAGTTACTACCTTGCCCTGGCGGTGCTAGTGCTATGCTCTACCCATTGAGCTACACAGGGAATCAAACCCCAAATGAAGTTATGGCAAGCCGGAAAACTAGGCTGCCGTACCCGTTGCCTCCGAAGTCAAATGCTTTCAGAGGTACAGCCCAGAGGCCAGAATGTGTCACCTGAGTAAATTTGGATATGGGATCCGAGTGAAACTAATGAATTACACAAAACGTCACTTCATAACATCTTTGAAGTGGACTTTAAAGGTGCTGTCTTTAAGATCGGCACATTACTGACCTCTAGTGTTAGCGAGGTGAAATACTCTTAACGAGCCAAAACAAGAAGCTTGAGCTTGTCTCCTCCTCCAGCACACACACCCTCTGTCGTCTTGCGGTGAGAGCGTGGGTTATATGCTTTCTGAGAGGAGGAACTATGTGTTGATGGTCAGACCGCGGGGAGGACCTGTTTGACGGGTCATCAAAGCAAAACAAAGAGAAAGGAAGTAGAGGGAAACGGCACCACTGAGATACAAGCAAAACAAAGAAAGAGAGAGAGGATTAGCTTTGAGGTCATCACCCTTATGCTATATCTCTATTAAGTTCTATTGGATAGATTCATTATATATATATATATATATATATATATATATATATGAGATTGTGTTTATTAAACGAGATCTCGAGATCATAAGCTGGGTGCAGCTATGAGTCGCATTAGATCTAACTTCAAATCGTTATTAAATAAAATTATTCGTTTGCTGATTAGCTAGTCTTCATAATGTGTGCATTTGAGTCATTGTAGTAAAACTTGGGCAAAATAACTAGCATTTCGTACACAGTTAAATGTCCCGGAGTGAGAAGCAGAGGTTGCGAATCGCAACGTACAGTGTAGCGTAGGGCGTACGCATTCGTGTGCAGGGGAGTAGCTTTTGGGCAGGGAGTCGGCTTCAATGTGTAGTTTTGCTACTCCGGTTCACCCTGACGTCTCTCTCCGGCGATAGTTTGGTGTGTTCAAGGGCGATCACGGCATGGGAAAGGCGCGTTCTGTAGCCAGTGTGACTACGCGAGTTATTTATGCCAGTACGCCATGGCACAGAAGTAACAGGAATTTACCCAATGTTAAATTATGGTTTAATTCACAACTTGTGGCGGCCGTGTTTATACGGTGACGGGCCACTGCAAAAAAGGATATTGGTGGGAAACCCTGCATTCTCAGCTGAGGATTAACAGTCACAAGTTATAGGTCTGCTCCTGATCTGGCCTGCATTCTTTTGGAGGGCTCTGCTACTTTTAGATTCTCTACAACATTGTTTTCTTCCTGACACACACTTACGCACACTCGCACTCACTCGGTTTGCTCAATCATACCCACAGGCTCACACTCGCACACCACAAACACCAACTAAATGGATATGAACCCGGCACTGAGGAATGTGTTTTCTGTAACTTTTCAATAACCCTTTTTTTTTTTTATTAATTGACAGCCAGTGTTGCAAAATGTCAATGAGACAATGAGAATCTGCCAGTTTTTTTGATAATGATCATTTGATTTATTGGACATTATTATGTGAGGTTTTTGCAGGACACTGGCGATAGGAGGGAGAGTTGAGACTGTCGCAGTAGACTTGCAGGTTTTAGCCAATCAAAAGATCTCATATTAACTTGATGGTAAGAGAATGGCACTCACCCTTCCAGGGTTAGGGGTTTGAATCTCTTGGGTTCACCCGTGCTGAAAACGCACGCACTCATGGTACCGCGTATCATTTTGGATTAAAGCATCCGTCAAATGTCATGTTATGTTATGTGTGCCTGCGTGTGTGTGTGTGTGTGTGTGTGTGTAGGGCAGGCCGCGGCTGGAGCGGAACATTAGGATTCTTCTACCCTCTGCTCTGTTGTTACCCAAACACTCTGTGACATTCTGAGTGCACCGAGGCAAAAAAGGAGCTGAATCATAATCAGATATTATGAAATAATAAACGCAACCCAAACATATTTGGGTTTTGATTACCTCATCAATGTTCAAAGGAGTTATTTTATGTTGGGTTTTTTTGTTTTTTTTGTTTTTTATGTTTGTGTCATTGTTTCAATGCGGTATTATTGAGCTCAAAACGTCTTTATCAGATGTTTGCTGTAATGTTTACTTCATGTTCATACTTTGATGTGAAATTGAAAATGCGTTGAATGGGTGAACAGCAATGATTTTAGATCACTGTCCCAACACTTAATGGTTGTAATCCATTTTATTAACATCTCACCTTGGAATGTGTCTTGGTTGTTACGTTTAAAACTATAATTGTTTTAAATATTGTATTTATTGTTGCCCAGGCATGGTTCTGATTTACAATGCTTCTTGAAAGGAAAAATCTGTTGTTTTTTTTGTTTTTTTTTAAAATAACTTAAAAACCCTTCTGGGCTGAATTGGAAACCGGGGCTTCTCAAATATTTTCATGTCACGGACCCCCAAAGGGACAAAGAGACAAACATATGGCCACAGACCCCCATTGGATAACAAACGCGTTTATTAAACGGATGACGTGAATGATTTTGCGTCAGCAGTGAATATTGATTGAACAGTGAACTGAATTGATTGAACTGGTATTTTTAACTGTAGCTAGCTTGTGTTTCAGCCAGCTCATTGTCCCCATTGTTGCTGGTGTGTTTTTTGTCCTAAGGTGTTGGAACAGCTTCAGCTGTCAGTTCTCAAGCATTCCTAAGTGTAGAACTGGTGTGAGTTTGGTAGTTAGACTCGAGATGACTTTGGAATGTGTTTCTGAGGTGTTAGAGGAGTCCTGAATGACAAACGAACGCATTTTTTCTCTCTGGCTCTCTGTCTGTCTGTCTCTCTCTTTGTCTGTCTCTGTCTCTGTGTCTTGCTCTCTCTCTCTCTCTTACACTCTTACACTCTCAGCAACCTTTAGTTGTCATACCAACCTATTGAAGTCGGAGCAGTGCCTCGACCAGAGAGGTTTCAGAAGAACCGCCCATTCCTGGAATTCCTTATGATTGGCTAATAATTTAGCTTAATTCAATGAATGGGACAAACGGTCAGAACTAGCCGCTGATTTTAAAGAGAACTATACGACATCATTTCAAATTGAGAAAAAAATTTGAAATCATAATAATCAAAACCATGGATTGACGGTGTAAATCGAACGCGAGCGACCTCTGCATTCTAAACCGCCGCGCTCTGTAAACAGAATTGCTCATCTCTGCCACACTTAAAGTACGGTAAGTCAGCCTGAGCGCGGTGGGCTGTGGTCTCGGCACGTCTCTCCAGGGTTCTGGTTGACATACCTGTTCACATCCACCCTCCACAACTTCCTCTTTTACTAGTGGGAAGAGGCTGGACACATGCCACAAGATTATATTTCAGTGATGTTTTTTTTTGTTTTTTTTCCGGAAGGGAAAAGAGCAGAGCAGGAGCCAGGAACTTAAATCGTGACGCTTTAACAGAGATGGGCTCAAACGTGACTCCCTCAGTCCCTCAGTTCTGATCACAGCTCCTTGTGTGCTCCTTGTGAGACTAGTCTTTTTCTCTTCCATTGATGACCCAGCCCAGCGTTATTCTTCCGTGTGCCTGTTCAAGACAGTATTTTATCTCGCCATACCAGTGCTGCTTTATGAGATATTACAGCGCCTTGAGCTTGTGTAATTTCACCAAAATGTCCGCCAGAAATTTGTCTAAGTTATTAAGCAACGCTGCTACGGTTCCATCCAACCTGTCGTTGACTTTTTCCTTCATTTCTTTCCCTTTGTGTGTGTGTGTGTGTGTGTGTGTGTGTGCGCGTGTGTGCGCGCGTGTGTTTGTCTCTTTCCATATTACCCAGATCCTAAAGTGAGTGTGCGTGTCCATCCGCCATGCCGCTGTTTGGCAAGTCCCATAAGAGTCCAGCAGACATCGTCAGGACCCTGAAGGAGAACCTGGCCATCCTGGTCAAACAGGACAAGAAGACAGACAAGGTACTGTAGGAGAGGACTGACACATGTGCGTCTCTTAACATTAGATTAGATTAGATTAGATTAGATTATATTATATTAGACTAGATTAGATTAGATTAGATTCATGTTTTTTGCAGCAGCCCACAACACAGCAAAGAATGAATAGCATTAAAGTCATAATAACAGCTACGGTTAATTAGCATAGTAGCATGATAGTAATAAGAATTACAAACTAAATATAACAACCTAGAAAAAGTAAAAGAGTAAAGAAATATGATTGCTTATGTTTGTGTCTGTGTGAGATGGAACCTCCGTGTCTTCTTCTACTCTGGCCGTACAGTGACCAGACAGACTGACTTTTGTACAATGTGACACTGAGGTGCGTGTGTGTTTGTATGTATGTATGTATGTGTGTGTGTGTGTGTGTGTGTGTGTGCATGCCTGGCTGTCCAGGGGCCCCAGGGTGACAGTCCTCTGTGAAAGTGGACAAGGAACAGCCTGGCCCCGTCATCAACTGACACTTCACTGTCAAGACATACTCTCTCTCTCTCTCTCTCTCTCTCTCTCTCTCTCTCTCTCTCTCTCTCTCTCTCTCTCTCTCTCTCTCTCTCTCTCTCTCTCAAACACACAATCAAATGTTCACCATGACAGACTAATAATCTATTGCTGAGCATGCCTTACTCAGAGTGACCCCAGAACATTGCTGTTGGGAGGAGGCAGCT
>OMKK01044763.1:0-14175 GCA_900302305.1 Polymixia japonica
GGCCAAACAGATCCGTGAGAAGAAACAGCTCAAGATCCTCGCCTCCAAGGAGAAGGACGTCCACGGGCCACGCCTGCCCAGGACCACCACCCGGGTGAGGGGGTGGGGGGTACCTACCGCGCCCTGGGGCCGTTACCACACACACACACACACACACACACCCCTCTGTTACCGTCCTGTTGTCTGATCTGTGTGTGTGTTTACAGGTTGAGAGGAAGACCCTGGAGAAGGAGATGAGCAGCCTGGGTCTGGATATGACTGAAAAAGATGATGTGAGTTACATTTCCAGTCTAGTTGTGCTCAGGATGCTGTGCTCTGTCGCCCAGGGCGCTGTGTCGTCATGGTGCTGTGTCGTCATGGTTCTTTGTTTTGGTCTTTCAGAGCCACTACGCCCAGCAGGCCCGGCGGTCTCGCAGCGTTGCTAAGAAACGAAAGCGCGAGCCGTCTGCTCCGCCCACCTCCAGAACTCGTAGCCAGAGCGCCTCGCGGCCTCCTCGGGACCAGTCTGGCGTACGAGACGTTAAGGTACACAACTCACTGTCTTCTGTTTACCATGCTGCGTTTTCATGCATCTTAAAACTCTTTCAGTAGTATATTGTGGGACTACATTTACCAGCTACTGTATAAGTGTAACAGTCACATGACCAGTCACATGACCAATCAGAGTAAAGCACGTCTGCCTGCCAGACTCTAATCAATCTCACTTTCTCTTATTCATTATGTGTATTTTACAAATTATTTCAAAATGCCCATATTGTAGTATTCATGATATGGATATTGCATTCTTTCATATTGTGATATCAATATGAATTGTATATATTGTCCAGTATTACAGTGGTTCCCCAGCAAAATGATTGACAGTCAACTTCATTATAGTTTAATTTAACGAGAAATGATCCTAATTGGAGACTAATTAATGTAATCTTAGATTTCTTTGTCACCACTGTTACAGAATACAGACAAAATTCTTTGCGTATCTTTGAGGGTTCTTGAGGTAGGATCTTATCACATGGGGGTCTGTGGTCTAATGTGTGTCAATCTAATGGTTCTGTAACATAATAATAATAATACATTTTATTTTTGGCGCCTTTCAAGTCACCCAAGGTCACCTTACATAGAGCAAAAGCATAAAATAACAAATAAGACTGTTACAGCTACAATTCCCCGTGTCTGGTGTCCTTGGTTAGAAATGTTCAAATTTCAGGCTGAAAAGTTGTAGGCCGCATTAACATTTTTTTATTAATTTATTTTTGCAGATGGTGAAGAAGGTGAAGAGGATGATGAAGAACTCCCAGAAAGGAATGAACCGTCAAGGCAAGAAGGGAGAGGCAGACAGGCACGTGTTCGACCTCAAACCCAAACACCTTCTGTCTGGAAAGAGGAAATCGGGCACCAACGATCGCCGATAAAAGCACCGTCTCAACCGTCAAGACTCGGGACACTTGTTTCAGAGCAGAAGGCTTCAGTGTGTCTGACCCTGTTCACATTCAACTTCAGCTTTTGTCTTTGCATTCTGAACCCTTTCTCCTAGGAGAACAACTGCACATTATGGAATGTTTATCCTGTTTTACTGGGGTATTCTGGGTATTTTAGTGCTTACATAACATCGCAGAAGGCACTAGAGGATTTATGTAAAAGCTTAGACCTATTTCGATAAGTAATAATAATGGTTAATGTTGTCAGTTTCCAAGCTTCTATTATCATACAAGCTTGCACTGGGAAAAAACACAACAGAACTTCTGTGGGACGTTTTCATCCACTCACATTAACAGCCAACATCATGGTTCAGGCCTTATTCCTGTTGGTTGTTGGTAGCTGTTCACAAACTATGGAGATGTCAAAAAAACCTGAGGTGTTTTCACATGTTTTCTATAAGTGACAGTTGCTAATGGAACATCATGCCTTTCCAACCCATGTAAACCAGATGATATCGTTGTAGTTTGATGATAAAGTGATGACGATGCTTCCTTTATAACTATTTTCTTCTGAATTATTCTACCACCAGGAAGCCAAATAAATATAACTCAACTAAAACACCTGTCAGCTTGTTTTTCCACAGCAGTTCAGCCAATATAATATTTACATTTAGGTGATAAGTTGACACTTCTTATCCAGAGATGTGATGATGGATAAGATAGAGTTCTGTCTTACTGAAGGCCTTGTGCATCCTGTTTAAACACCCTGCAGTAAGAAAGGGCCATCATCCTGCACACTTATTACTGGTTTACTAATTCAGGAAAATCTATTTACTAATGTGATCTGTAGGATTGGATAAGTGGAAGCATTTGGATGGAACTCAAATGCTCAGGTGGATGTAATTTCCTTTGTAGTTGGATAGAAACAGGAGCCTCGTTTGTCTGAATTATTATGTTCACAAAATGTTGCCAAATGAGGCTTCATGTTTTCCGGTTTTCGACTTCAAAATAAAAGCACATAGACTGAAAATATTTTAATGTATTCGTAAACTAAGGTTCTAGTTCTAGGCCTAAAGAAGACACCATACATTTTACACGGGTATGAGAGTATTTTTTGTATTAAATGTACTTAACTTCGATAATTGAAAGTGTTCAACATCGTGTTCATGTGTTATTTAGTCACCTCTTGTAGTCAGCCAGACATTCAATTTCTTGGTTTTAAGCTTTTATATTGAAAACCATGGACCGGAAAATGATGGTGTGATGTTTTTCATGAGCAGGCTGTCAACAAGGACTCTTCTAAACCCAGTTTACACTTTTAGACTCTGAAAAACAATGATCATAACGCCGACAGTTTACACAACATCCTGGAATAAAATCCCGAACTGTTAGACGTTCTGGTGAGTTGATCTGCATGTCTGACTGTCTGCTGGGAGCTTGTTAGCATGTTAGCTCAGTTAGCATACTATTTAATGACGGCAGGTAGCTGAGCTAGCTAACGGAGGCTAGTGTTGATGTTCTCTTGCAGTCAGAGAAATGGACTCATGTAGTCGTGACTTATATAATTAGGGGATTTTCTTGCCAAAGTATACAGGATTTGAACACAGTTTATTATAACTATATTTAATTTTAATAATCTTGTCACATCAGATCAGTATCGAAACAACGTAGTTCTCTAGTTAGCTGTGACAGCTAATCAATTAAGAGACAGATTAAAACATAACAGATCATTTAATAGTTGCTGACTGGCTACGTGTGTGACAGAACCTGGCTTTATTGTTGTATTTGTTGATGTCAAAAGAGGCGTTCAGTCTGCTCAAGGACAAACATGGTTTATTATCAGATGGTTTATTATCTGGTTGTGTTTCCAGCTGCAGCCAGTTAAACCAGACCGGTCATTACTGCGACATGATCTTGCATGACAGGTATTTGCTATTCTTGAGATAAGTCATGCATTTTTATGTTAATATACAAGGGCCAAAAAAAAGTTATTTTATTATTTGATTTGATTTTATAAACAGCTTTATGTGTTAAAGGCCCACATGATTGATTTTTGACTTTTTGGGGCCGATACATGCACCCTGGTGCTGCACAATGGCTTCCCACAACGAATCAAGTCTGAGTCATTTATGAGTATTTTGGGAGGAAAATGCAATTTTCTAAGCAGAACCAAAAACGATTTCCCACACATGACGTATAACGTGTGGTGTTCTGATGTGTCTTGTCTAGACAGACAGCTGTGAAGTTACCGCCCATGTCACATAAAATCCTCCGGTTCCACCCTGTGTACTCTCCTTATAGAGACATAACGGAAGTTGATGAAGTTGCAACTTCCTCTGATGAAGTGCAATCGTGAACATCCGCTTAGTTTTTGTTCCCTATTGGTCAGTGGAAGTGACACTATGAAGGTATTATTGGAGCAAAACAACTAAGCACCTATGACAGTGAAATTTGTCACAGAAAGATCTGGGTACCAGATTACTCCGGTTCAAGTAACCCACGTCACTGCTCTTTGCTTCTGTTACGCAAGTATTTTTTTATTTAAAAAATACGGACAGACACAAATAAGCCAACTGAACTGTTTTTCTCATCTAATAATGCCTCTTGTTTTAGACATTTCTACAGTTCACACTACAGTACAACTACAGTACAACCACAGTACATCACATGGTACTGCTGTGGGCCAGCGAGCAGTCCCAACCAGGGTTCGAACCCTCCGGTCACGGTGTCACTTCTCTCTCCGTTTCACAGTGTGAGCTAACACGTTGCTGAAGGAGGGATGCCTGTAGAGAGCGGCAGCAGCGCCGCCGCCCGGCAGGCCAAGCAGAAGAGGAAGTCCCACAGTCTCTCCATCCGTAGGACCAACAGCACAGAGCAGGACCGCTCCGGTCTGCAGCGAGACATGCTGGAGGGACAGGTGAGGACCATTTAACATGAACACATGTACCAACTCTGCAGCTGAGGCAAAGGAAAACTCAATCGGCTTTTTGGGAGTTTTAGAGTTGGTGTCGGAGTTGGGATCATCTCTGAATCTCCGTCCAGAGGTTCGAGCAGCAGCTCTGGAAGCAGTGTGCTGTTAGTCTTGGGTTCAGATTCAGCCCACCGCTCTGGTAATAGTGGCAGCACACGTGTAAGTGCTCTAGTCTTCAACTTAAGCCAATTAGTTGTCCAACGCATCCGTTTAGAGGGCACATAATGGCTTGTGTTTTTGCTGGCTAAGCATGCTGCGATAATTTCTTTGAGGGTTTGTTTCCTGCTGTGATGGACAGCAGATGGATTCAGAAGCAGGCCGAACCATTTGCATGTCACTTAGTTGATCCATTATATGAGATAATGGCTGTCCTGATGTGTTGGTTAAGGGAAGGCAGATCACTTTGTATATTGTCAAACTGGACTGAAGACTGTTGTAAGGTAAAACGTAGAACCTTTTAACATCTCAGTGTAGCCATAAACCTAATGTCAGCACAGTATAAGGCAAGAGTTTACATCCTGCATCTGACAGAATGAAACGTAGATGCGTTACTGGGAATACAGTCTGATATTCCCTGAACCTTAGACCATGCTGGGTTTGTCACGCTGTGAAAGAACAAGGAGATTAGGCCACAGCGCTCCCTCTCTGCTTCCTGGGCCTGTTGATTAATGACGTGCCTGTTTTCTTAATAACAACACAAACGGCTTATTCAGAAGACGGACCAGCTAGCCTGACTGTTGTTTAGTTTACTATGTGTCTGGCAGGTAAGTCTGACATATATGATTCTAACAGAGCAAAGCGCGGCTGCAAGATTACAGCTAAAATGTTATTGTGATCACAGTTCTTAATGAATTATATACTAAAATATATATTAATTAGTATTGATGATTGAAGAACAAAATTATTTTGCCGCTCACCTGGCCTCTTGTAGGAACATCTTGGCCATTTTCAATGCGTTGAAAAGTTTAAATAAACGTTTAAATAAATTAAATGTTTAGGTATTGGCAATGTGGCAGTATTCTATGATTGTTAATTGTGGAAAAACAATATACGAGTAAATGTCTTATACAAGAAATGCACCTTTAGAGCAGAGAGTCTGTTTTACCCTGCAGAGTTGTTGTGGTTGTGGCCAGTAGCAAGGAGCCATTCCTGACTGGGCGTGATGCAAACGGTTTAATCCCTTCCTTATGACTTTTGTTTTTTCACCCTGGTCCTCTTGGTCCTAGTCTTCTGATAATCTGGAAACCTACTTGAGAATGGAGGTAAGTCTCAGGTGTCTAGCGTGCGGTAGTCTAGCTCCACAAATAGTTAGTTTTTTAAATGATGTTTAGATTGTTTAGATGCAGCTTTGACAGTGTAGCGGTGTTGTGTAGGTCTGATCGGAGTGTGGAGGGAGGTGGACGGGACATGTTCTGGGATACTAGAGTTTACTGGTGAGACTCATGGAGGGTTGTAGGTCTAATTCAACCACATCTGTGGTATACCTCCTCTCACTCATTTATACACAGATGTTAGCTACATTCGATCTTGTGTATTGGTAAAGGTCTGTTATCAATCGTTTTACAATCCTTTTTCCTGATGAAAAGATTGTGCTGTTTAAATCCACATATTCAATGTTTAGTCTATGCAGGATCTAATGCAGCACCATTAGACGCCTTAAATATGCCTTAAATAGTTATATGAATACAGAAATACATATGTGATATATTTTTAATGATACATTTTTAAACATTTCAAATATTATTTCATGATTCTGGTTTTCACAATAACATGGGATCCTCCATACTAGTCCACCACAGAGGAAGAATCTGACCTACACGCATTGTCAGTGTAAGCTGAGCTTCACGCTCCATGTCTCAACTAGCGCCCTGCCCCAGGCTGTAGCCTTCCAGCCAGCCCCATGCCGTGATGTTGGACTAATGTGTGCACTACCGCCACGGAGCACTCTGCTGTTACATCCGCCCCTGTTACTGTCAGTAACACACACTTCACTGAACTCCTTAAGAAAAGTATGGGGACATTAGGTCTGAATACCAAGCTCAGCCCGTGTCTCTTTCTATATTTGGCTCACGTCGTCGGAGCTTTGATGGACTCTGGATTTCCGTGCCAGTAGCCCGTTATTGATTTGTACCTCCGGTATGAAATAGGAGTTTGCTCCTGTTTCCTTCCTCAAACATTTCATCTTGTGATGAGAGAAGTTTGTTCTGCGTTGTTCTGTTAAGAAGCCCTGAAGTGGTGGTGTATTTCTATTATCTAAAGCAGGGCCTAGTATTGATTGACTTCCATATACTTAACATTTGGATCCTTTAACCCAATACTGTCCTATCTCCCAAGTCATGTTGTATTTAGCTGACGCTCTTATTCAGACCAACTTCAAATGAGCCAGCAGGCTTCAGGGACTTGCTCAAGGACTCTTGGATGAGACATGCAGTTGTTAACAGGCACACCCACTGTTATGGAAATTGAACCTGTGATCTTCTGGGTGGGGTCAGTTTCTAGATCCTCATTAAAACCACCCAAAACTAATCTACACCATTGGTCTAAGACCTTAGCCAGGAAACCGGTAGAACGGAAAAGAACAATATGATAAATATCCTCACTTTCTCTACTTTCTCTTCCTGTTCCAACAGGAAGCTGTTTAGTGGCGGTTCCTGCTAGTGTATGTGTATTGTTTAGAGGCAGTAATAAGTAAACCGTAGTATTTAGTTGTGAAGGCTTCCTTATACTTAGTGTTTGGCCTCCCAATCCCACTGCTGTCTGGTTATGCTTGTCATTGTAACTCGTTTTCTTTTAGGTTTAGAATCCCACTCCCAGCGTTCATTAATGTAACTTGTAAATATGGGTTTTGTTTTAGTAACTTTGTTTAAACTTAAAGCAGCTACAGACAAGATTGTGAGATTTTGGCGACCCCTTGAGTTTCCTAGTGGTATTGTTTTTTTACATCGCTGGTGTAAAGAGCACCGAGCTGTTGGTTGGGTTTTTTGCTTTCAAAGCCCAGCAGCTACACACTGGCATTTGTATACAAAACTAGAAGAAGCAAGACTATTGAAAGAAGAGGCTAAACATGTTCCCAGAAGAAGCTCTTCCTGTTTTGGTTGATGTAGGTCCTTCTATTTTCCCAGGAGGTCAAACCTGGTGGCACACAGCTACATAATGAACACAAGGTTTCTAGGGAACCAATCTTAATGGTGATGGTGTCATTATTTTATAGGCATTACAATATGCAGTCAAAATGTATTTTATAATGATATGTTAAAGCAGAAATCCTGTCTGTAGTGGCTTTAAGATAACCCTGATGAGAATGCATGGTCTTTTTATCAGTGTCCTGCTTCACTCATACATCTACACACATTCACCATATGGAGCTGCCCAGTACAACCACAGTCCTCAGACAGCTCCACTGGACATGGAGTTGGGGATTAAATGCCTTGCTCAACGGCACCTTGGCAGTTGTTGTGGAGGGAGGCAAGAGTGTTACTCATTCACTGTCCCTGTACAGATTTACCAGCCAGGTTGGGGATTTGAACTGGCAACCTTCCAGTCAGAAGCCCTAACCAGGTGAAGGTTGATGAAGGTTCCTCCACCCAGGCCTAACCTGATGTGTTCCTGTAGTTTGACACTGTGCTGGTTTCTCCTGCAGGATTCTAAACTGCCCCTGTCCCTGAGGAGTAACCTGCTGGATGTGTTCGGTCAGATCGAGAGGGAGTTTGAGAATCTCTACATAGAAAACCTTGAGTGTAAGTTTGTTGTCGTTTGTTAGCTAGTGGACTGAGCATGTGTACCATTGTTTTTAACACCAACCTACTTCAGTCATATGGTTCCTCAAATGGACGCTGCCCAGTACATCTACACTATTCCACTGTGGGCCAGTGAGCAGCTCTACTGGAACAAATGTTGGTTGAGTGTCTTGCTCAAAGGCACCTCGGCAGTAATTGTTAAAGGGAGGGGGAGGTTTTTCTAACTGGTCACTTAACTCTAATAACACTATGGACTTTCAGGCCCATACAATTTGATAAAGTCTTGGATAGAAGATATTTGTTGAAATGTGCAAAGTGGCTTTGTTTTTTTTGGTTGCTATCAGCCTTTCACATGAGCTCTTTGACTTTCAGTACGCAGAGAAATTGAGACCCTGAACGACCGCTTGGCAGCAGAGGGACAGGCTATTGAAGGAGGAGATTTGGCCAAAGGAGCACTTAAAACAAAAGGTTTGATTCAGCACTATTCAGCACTATTCACCTTAGGTCATGAGTCCCTGCCTTTCCATTTGAGTTGGATATCTGTTAATAGCACTGCGACATATCTCCATATATAATTATAAATTCTGTACATATACCTATATTCATTTTTGCTTCTTTATCTTTGTTGAATTGTTTTTGTATTATCTCTTTATGAAGTGTCTAAGTATGTAACGTTCTCTCTGTTAACAGCTAGCCATAGCACAAGCCAACTGTCACAGAAACTAAAGACAACCTACAAGGCTTCAACCAGCAAGGTAAATATTATATCATTGCAGTCTGTTTTCAGATATAGCAATGCAGAGATTAAATGGTTTGAGTTTATATAGAATATAATATAGAAAATATGTTGGCTTGAAGTATTTTGTTGATAATTGTACAATTGAAGGTATAATGCATTACTGTGACTTGTAAGGTCTGGTAAACTGGTAAGTTTTCATATAATTGTCACCAAATATTTTACTTTAACGTAAGTTGCACACAACTTCGACCAAGCCTTGGGTCTGCTAGCTCTTAAGTTCAACATCGCCTGACTTTTGTATTTCAAAGAAAAGAATTGCTCTCTTCTTCACCTCTGCTCTTAGCCGCGTTCAAATTCTTGCCATGCCAGAGTAGGTGGAACCCGCAACTTCAGTGTAACGAGCTGGGAGTTGTGGGGTGGAGACTCATGGGTAATTTGTTGGTTTCTTCCCCTGTGTGCCAATATGCATGAGCAGGCCAGCCAGGGGGTCGACACACCCTCCCCAAGGCACTTGGTCATTCAAATGTAGGAGTTTATAAGTTAATTTATCATTTAATTTATATAATTTATGACTTCTATGTGAGATGTAACATTGATTTGGTATCTCACTAATATGCTTTCCGGTTAAGTTGCGCCTCTTGTTTTCAAATTTGTTGGCATTTACATAATGGTACACAATGGAGACATCTTTTTCATTCAGCGGCTGTTATTAAAAAAAGACAAAAAATGCTTTTTGTGCCTTGATTAATAAGGACTCAAGGTGAAAGGGCATTTTCTTGGCTGCCTTAGATTGACATTGCTCCATTATGGCTCAGTGTGTGTGTGGTCTGTTGAAAAGAGCTTGGCCATATCATTTCTTTCGTCCTTTTTTACTTGACTATTAGTGGGTTATAGATCACTGATTATATTTTATTTTATTTTCTCAGTAATGGGTGTCTTCATATTTGATAACAATAGCATAGTGACAGATTTATTTTTGAGCCTTTACCTCAAATGTAGAACATGGCACAAACACTGCCCAGGGTTAGTGGTTCGATTCCCAATTGGACAACCCATGCTAACATTGTGCACTTATGTACTGCCAGGCGCTTTGGATAAAAGCATCCATCAAATGGAATATGAGCGCTACATTTTCGCATAGAATTGACTTCCCTACAGTTGTCTTCAGAAATGGCCCATAAAATGTCAACCTCTATGCTGATGATTCAATCATTATTAAGCAAGAAGGAGCTAGATACGGCCACAGCAGACTGCACACTGAAGCTGTGTGCTGTAGGCTTTTAACTGCTGGGTGCATTATACACTGTACTCAGCCAGTTTACTCATGCTTGTTTTGCACTGCTTTGCATTTCCTACCTACCTATGCCTGTTGCTTTTATGTTAAATGTAGCATGTTTCCAAATGTTACATTTGAACAAGTTCTGGATTCCTAATCAAGAGGTGCACATAGCCACAAAATGTACTTTTCATTGACCACTTCAACTGGGATACAGCCTCCTATTACTCTAGAAATCCACCATCAAAACCTCAAAATCCAAAACTTCAGAAATCATGCTACATTGCATTCATATTACAAAGATAGTCATGCTACATTGCCCTCATATTGGAAATAGATCACATCATGTTGTACTTATTTTGCAAATAAAAATCCTATGTCTTATTATATTCATATACAGTAATAAAGAAAACCACACTACATTGCATTAATACAGTACAGAAATATAAAACCTATGATAGTATTTAATTTAAACCACATCTCCAACTCTGTCATTATTTATTGTGGTCTACTGTAATTCAGATCTGCTGTCCAGAGTGGCTGTAGGTTAGCCCATTGGTTCCCAAAGTGAGGTCCGGGGCCCTGTCGGGGCCCTAGAGAGGTTACTGAGAGTTCCTTAGTAAAATTGATGATAATATACAATCCTTTTACCTATTACTGTTAGTTATAAAAAGAGTACAATGAGAGAATGTAGAAGAAAAACTAGTCAGATCATTGATTTCACTCTCAACACTCCCAAATGATCATGGAATTATTATCTAAATAATTTACTGCTTATATAAAAGATCTAATCTTATTATGTAATACTGTATGTTTGTGTCTTCTCAGAAGAGGAGTCCCAGGGACAAAATCTTATCAAATGTGGTCAGCAGCTTGATGCATTTCTGTTTGGGATGTCAAGGACCCTCATTCTGTGCCCTTCTGGGTGGGGGTCAGCCAGCGGGGGAAAAAGAGAATTGACCCTTTGGAAGATTTGTCGTCAAATAAAAAATATCTTGTTTTTCCTATGAAACCTGTTCTTGGGTGTGACAGCATTACTTCCTTGACATGGAAATAGTTTGGGAACCTTTGGGTTAGCCGACCACGCTGCTTGCTAACAACCAGCCACCCCTTACAGAAAGAATCCCAATAAACTTATAGATCATATTTAAACTTACTTATAGTATTGATATATATACATTTTATGTTGGCTACAATGTAATTGAAGAGCTTTTCACTGGTAAAACATTTGAATGTTATTGTCCTGTGTACCAGGTTACCTCTCAGATGTGTGATGTCCTTGTTTCTGGTGTCTTGCTTCTTTTCAGTTGGAACTTGTTTAGTGGTCTGTGTCAAAAACGCCCTGCTGGTCCAGTTTGTATCATCCCCATCTTTAATGTAAACACCTCGATCCTCCGGGCTGCTGACTATAACACAGTTTTACTATAACTTGATATTCTTTACCTCCCCCTCTTCCAGCATTTTGTTTTGCAGCCCTTGCATTTACAGTAATCCACTTTTGATAAATGCAGCATACAGTACTGATGTGTGTCCTCATTTGTATTGATACCAAATCTGTGTTAAGTAGCAGTTGCAACTCATTCTTGCCGTTTGTTTTAACCTTCTTGGAAGCCCAGGTGGGTGGGGTTTACAGCATCGTGTCAGATGAGCAGTCAGCCACAGGAAAGCATACTAAACTGACTTTTAATTCCAATTCCTCATCGTGTTGTCCTGTGTGATAAACCCAACCCACCTGGCACGCCACGAAGAATAAAACAAACAACACAAACTATTTGCAAATGCTATTCAACCCAGATCTGACTGATGCCAATAATTCCAGTGTGAACCAAAGCTTCTTAGCCCTGGCGTACTGTAGGGACCTCGCTCAACAGTTCCTCTGCTAACGCTGCTTCCCCCTCAATGAGAACCAGGGTTCCTACACACATCTGGAAAGACTGGGAAAATGCTGTTTACTCCAAGATATTTTCTTAAAATATTGAAGTCTTCACACTCACACATTGTATGTAGTTGCGACCGTGCTGTAATTTCACCTATCGTGATGTGTTGTGGTGAAAGACAACTAAACAAATATCCAGTCAAGAATTTAAAAGTGTAATTTGGAGACGGTAAATGTGTAGGAACCCTTTCAGACCCGTTGAGATGCTGTTCAGGTCCTGGTGTTGATGTGATGTTTGTGGCTCTCAGATTGTGTCCAGCTTCAAGGCCACCACGTCCAGAGCGGTGTGTCAGTTGGGGAGGGAGTATGTGGGCCACAGGGACGGCATCTGGGACCTCAGCGTCACCAGGACCCAGCCTGTGGTTCTGGGAACCGCATCCGCAGGTACAACTAAAAGAAGTCATTTTCCAAAAGCAAGATTCTGTTGTTTTTAACTACTTTTAACATTATAAACAACGTGAACTTAAATTAAACCTTTAAATAGCGTGTGGCTGCCTGCGGTCTGATCATGTTTCTGTCATCGGTACAGATCACAGTGCCATGCTCTGGAGCATCGAGACGGGAAAGTGCCTCCTAAAGTATGTGGGTCATCAAGGATCAGGTATGATGTGTTACAGGTCATGACCCCTGACAGAATTTTGTGTGTTCTTAATATTTTGATAAAAAAGTTTGGGTTTAGTGTTTAGTTGACCTCATTAATATGTATCTAATTAGAAATCAGCAACAAAACCTGGATTGTTATGGTTGTGGACGGACATTATAAAGGAAAAATGACTTCTTTGTCTACTGTCTCTCCTCAGTCAACTCTATCAAGTTCCACCCTACAGAACAGATGGCTCTAACAGGTGAGGTCTCTCCCTCTGCGTTCACACTGACATCACACTGACCTCTGATCAGATGTGGGACGGTTGGTCTTGGTTCTGACTGACATCACACTGACCTCTGATCAGATGTGGGACGGTTGGTCTTGGTTCTGACTGACTGTCTGTCTGTCTGTCCTCCCCCAGCCTCTGGAGACCAGACAGCTCATATCTGGAGATACATGGTGCAGCTCCCAACACCACAACCTGTAACAGACATCAGTGTAAGCATAACCTGTCTGTCTGTCTGTCTGTCTGTCTGTCTGTCTGTCTGTCTGTCTGTCTGTCTGTCTGTCTGTCTGTCTGTCTGTCTGTCTGTCTGTCTGTCTGTCTGTCTGTCTGACCTATCTCTGGGTGTGTCTGCCTATCGGTGGTCCTGTCTGTCTGTCTGTCTGTCTGTCTGACCTGTATCTCTGGGTGTGTCTGCCTATCGGTGGTCCTGTCTGTCTGTCCGTTCCCGTTGTACTAACCTTTAGCCATTGAAAGGACATTAATAGCTAAACGACCCCTATCCAAGAGCGTTTCAATGACCTCTATGTTATGTTATCACTAAACCTTGACAGCAGGTCCCGTGCGAGGACGACGTCGACTTCTCCGACAAGGACGAGGCCGACTGCGAGGTGGACGGACCCATCGACTGCCCGTCGGTGCGTGTGGCTGTCACTACCCTGCGTAGCCACCAGGGGGTGGTGATCGCAGCAGACTGGCTGGTGGGGGGGAAGCAGGCGGTGACGGCCTCCTGGGACCGAGCGGCTAACCTGTATGACGTGGAGACGTCCGAGCTAGTCCACTCCCTTACTGGTAAGACTGGGATGGTTAAGCTAGCACACTAAGCTAGAAAGACGGCCAGAGATTCTTATGCAGTTGCCTTGGAAAAATATACTTATTCCTATTCATGAAAATGTGAATGTGTTTAAGAGAGAGAGATTGGTGTGTGTGTGTGTGTGCGTGTGCATTTGAGAGAGAGATGGGAAGTGAGACAGAGAGAGAGAGAGTTATTTTTGGAAGAGCTATGGAGAGACATCCAGGCGTGTTCTCACTATGTGTGTGTGTGTGTGTGTGTGTGTGTTTTCAGGTCACGACCAGGAGCTGACCCACTGCTGTACTCACCCCACCCAGCGTCTGGTGGTCACGTCGTCCAGGGACACTACCTTCAGGCTGTGGGACTTCAGAGACCCCTCCATCCACTCTGTTAATGTCTTCCAGGGACACACTGAGTCAGTCCCCCCCCCCCACACACA
>OMKK01044772.1:0-11260 GCA_900302305.1 Polymixia japonica
TTAAGTTATCTCTCAAGAGTAAGAGTGAGTGAGTGAGTGAGTGAGTGAGTGAGTGAGTGAGTGAGTGAGTGAGTGAGTGAGTGAGTGAGTGAGTGAGTGAGTGAGAGAGAGAGAGAGAGGGAGAGAGAGGAAGGCTTTGTGCCTATGGTGACTACACTTTATACTGGCTACTGCCTAGAATACAGAAAATGTGTATGCATGTGTGTGTGTGTTTGCACATATATGTGCATGACTGAGAACGTGTATGTATTCGTGACTGTACGTGCATGTATGTGTGCATTTGTATACATGCAGGTGCGACTACACTGCGTAGATACACACGTCTGCATGTCCTTAGCTTACTTGCACGTCCGTATGTCTGCATTGCCTTCCCCTTACCCAGCTGTGTCTCTCTTCCAAGGGTTTACGGGCCGTCAGTGTGAGATAGATATCGATGAGTGCGGCAGCGGTCCCTGCATGCATGGAGGCCGCTGCATCGAGCTCTCCTGGCAGGCTCTCTACGGCAGTGAAGCCCTGCTGCCTCCACGCTATGACCTGCAGCACGCTGCAGGATACATCTGCAGCTGTCCTCCGGGGACCACGGGTAATCGAGCCTACTGAACCAAAATGTAATGAAAATAGCAACATATGAGGATTGTCACTGTGCTTTTACCCCTGGGGTCCACCGAGGGAACACTGAATTTGATGAGTCATTTTTGAGAGAGCTGCATCAATTAATGAAAAGGAGTCCAGGAGTCAGTGCAGCTGGTTAGTCTTAGTATATATTGTGTGTGTGTGTGTGTGTGGGGGGGGGGGTATTATGTACTGTACATACATTATGTTACATAAACTATCGTTGTCAGTCATATCTGTTGAAAAAACTACATCATTACATTAATCAATGCTGAGTTTTGTTTTAACTACCTTCAGTATATTCCTCTCTGGAATATAGTTCTTGCTTGAATGAGAAGGTTATAGATCAACATGCACTACATGCTACATGCTACAAGCTACAAGCTATATGCACAAACAGGTCTCAGAGATTCATGTTGCAGTAGGTTCATGCAAGAGTGTAGAAAAGTGGATACAACCATTGTACGATATATCTAGATTGTTCACTTCTACTGGTGAACTTTGGTCTTAATTTACAGACCGTCTTTTCAGGTGCGAAAAAGGAATATTTCAGTCCTGTCACAGGCCATTGGTCTGGCTACATAGGTAAGACTGTGAGCTGTTGTCTGCTGAGAGTAGCGTTCTAAAAATTGACTCCCTACCAGCCTCACTGACACTTCCCTGGTAAGGTGGCCAAATAGCATTAGTTTAATCCCCAGGATCTGGCTTTGCCGGTCTCCTGACTTGAAGCATTCAGCCCTGCATGGCTGTTTGAGACGTAGACATAGAGTGGACTTCCACTGGGATGGCCTATGTACACAATGGGATTCACCACACAGAGAGTAATATGGTGCTTTTAGACCAGTTTGGAGTTATTGAGTCAGAAACGGTGCCAGCATGACGTGGAGACTCACACCGTGGGTTTGGGGCATTCTGTGGCTCGGAACAGGTAATACAAATCTCATTACGCTGTTATTGATTTGACCTTATTAACGGAAATGTGTAATATCTATTCACTTGTCATTTCTTCTTTTCTTGTTGTCAATGGAAATATGTAATTATGTGAGTTTTAGATCCACTTTGATAAAACCAGCCATCGTTCTTTGTTTTGTATTGTTCTAAGTCGCCTTTGTGTTGTTAGACAGGCGCCAACAGTCGCTTTTCCTTTTTGAGAATCGTCCCAGTTGACGCGTCCATTTTAGATTTAATATTTCAAAGTTGTTCTGTGAAGCAGAAATGCAATATCAATAGTGTACAGAATTCATGGTATTACAAGCCGTGCACTAATTTCCAGAGACAAACACGCGACAGAAATCCTAAGAGGATGTAACATGTGACAAGTGAGGTCATTGAGCCTGTCCATGGCATACGCTGGGCACACGCCCGCTGCCTGGCACATCGGCCTTCGTTATGCAATTGGCTTTTGCACAGATGACAGCCCAGAAAGAGTTTGTGAACGTGGCTTGTTGATGGCTCTGAGCTCACAGCGGGGAGATCTCAGGGCCGGCGGGGCTTCTGAACATTCAGTAATGACAACGATTCCCTCTTCAGTTAGCAGAACGATCGCAAACAACCTATAGTACACAATATTGCAGTCACTTGTGTTGTGTTGCTCGGGCAATGTAGCCACAGAACAGAATTAGAACAGAATTCCTCTGCTTCGTTAACACAATCAACGTGAATGATTTTAAATAACAAATTGTTAATATGTATCCGCTTACAGGTTCTCTCTGCCAGGAGGTGATAGACCAATGTGACCCAAGCCCGTGCCAGAATGGCGCTAGGTGTGAGAGTCACGTGGGGAGTTATGTGTGCCACTGTCTCCAGCAGAGCCAAGATGGTGTCCTGTATGGAGGTATTAACTGTGATGTGGAGCTGGTGGGCTGTGAGGGCAATGGGTGCCAGAACCAGGGCACCTGCTCACCCTTCCTAACAAATGACACTCATGGCTACTCCTGTTCTTGCCCTCCCGGCTTCTCTGGCCTCCTCTGCCAGAACCCCACTACGTTTTCCTTTGAACATAGTGGCTACCTGCTGCTACAGAGCCCCCTGGTGGACGCTGAGGCCTCCTGTAACATCACCCTGAGCTTTCGGACTGTCGTGCCCAGGGCGGTGCTTTTCCAACGGACCGGCGGGGGACTGCTGCTGAGCCTGGAGCTGGAGGCGGGACAGCTAAGTCTCACCCTGAGGAAGGAGGCCTCTCCCGGGGCTGAAACGGAGACCCCCGGCCTGGCTCTGGAGCTCCCCCACAATGTGACAGATGGAGAGTGGCATTCTGTGGAGGCCGTGCTCGAGGACCGGCTGCTCAGTCTGAGACTCTTGGACGACGCAGGGCTCTGCGAGAGCCAGGACTGCCGGCAGGTGGCCCCGATTGAGAGCATCCCGACTGGGTTGGCGGCGTCCCTCCAGAGCACTTTCATTGGCGGAGTTCTGCAGGACTCAAACGGTCCCGCCGTGGTCGCCCCGCTCCCGGCGTATATCGGCTGCATGCGGGACGTGTTTGTAGACCGTCAGCTGGTAGTCCCCGAGGAGCGGCTGAACCACTCTGTTGTTAATGTCTCTCCCGGCTGCAGCCACAGGGACCGCTGCCTGGATGTGCCTTGCCAAAACAGAGGGCAGTGCATCAACCTGTGGCAGAGCTACCAGTGCAGGTGTCCAAGGCCTTACGAGGGACAAGACTGTGAGGAGGGTGCGTTTACAGACATAGACCAATAGAACGTAGTGCTAGGAGTAACAACAGTAGACAGAGGGGGGATACTTTGGTATAAAACTAAATATAGTAAACTTCATCACCCAGGCTGCCTGTCTATTTGTACAGTAACTTAGCTGCAGAGTAGAGACCATGTATATCTGGTATACAGTTTGTCATGGCAGGTGGTTTACAAATGTAGCAAAATAGCTCTGAGGAATGAGGAATTTAGATAGTCTTAAGATTCATTTAGATTAATTAATTAAGATTCTAATTTAGACAGTTTTAAGCTGCACTGATTGATTTAAAAGGACGAGATGAGAAGTAGGTCAATTTAGTTAATTTGTTAATTGCATAACATCCCATTGCTGTATGAAGTTATGAAGGTAGATGTGAAGCCACTCAAGAATCATGGCACAGGAGAGAGAGAGGGGAGATCCTCTTAATCTGACTGGATTAAGGATGGAAGGGATTCCATGTTGGAAAGATACACTATAGTATACTAAGAAAATGACACCATTCAATAGACTCCGGGAAACAGTGTTCAATATATCACAGCATAAGTGAAGATGACTTTCATATGTGTGGTTTCATATTTTTCGCTTCAAAGTCTGGGAATATTTGTGAGTTCAGTTTTTCCATTTAAGGATATCTATAGCCTCTTGAGTCTATCAAAGCAGATTAGCGATCACTGCGTCTTTGACGGGATCCTTACGCGCACGTTCACTCACATGCGCGCGCACGTTGTCTAATATCTGCATATACACATTCAAGCATATAAACTCGCCCACAACACAGGTTCAATGTCGCTCGATTTGTTTTGTGTCGTCTGAGATGTGACCTGTCAGGCACCGTTTGTCCTCTGCGCTGTATCTTTGGGTGTATCTTGTGTTCTGCCTGCGTTAAAGTGACCAACCCACAGGGGAAAGTGCTGACACAGGACCGTATGTGAGGGCTGGTGGCTGCTCAGATTTCCCAGTCCTGCACCAGCTCTTGGTTTCAGCTACAGTAGAGTCACTATGAGTTATTGCTCTTTAATCCTCTTAGTTTGTTCGTAAATTGTAAATATGTTCCAAAGTAGCATCTCCAATTTTTGAAAGAGTTCAGTGTAATTCTTTGTCCCTTTTGCTACCGTTATGACCGGTTAGACTCCACTGCGTAGTGTTTGTTTAGGGGAAATAACTTTTATTTGTTACCTATGCGAGCCTAGCGATCATAACCTGGAACCTCCCCCGTGCGTGCGTTGTCATGTCGACCCCTGGTGTGTGTGCGGAGGTACTCTACCTGACGGGTGGGGTGGAGGTTCGCGTTGACTCGGTTCTTCAGTTTCCCAGGGGCGGCGACATTTACCTGTCCGCTGTCCAACCGGTCCTGGCTCACACCTGGCTCTTTGATTCTGGGCCAGCTCCGTCCTTCAGCTTTCCATTCAATTTTTATATTTTTTTTTATTCAAGTTGTTCGTTGCTGTTTTGGACAAAGCAGAAATTAACAAAAATGGGTAGTCGTTTCGTTGTCCTACGTCTCGTGTTCTCTCAGTCTCTCCCCTTTGAGAGAGGGCCGGAGACCCTTCATGTGGCTTCTCACCCACCACAGGGGAAAGCGTCACTAATCTCTACCCAACGTAACAGGCAGACAGGCCCATGCTAACACTGCACCTATCTGACATCACTCCTTTCTCAGATTGAAACCTCCAGGCTCCTGCAAAAACTAATACTCAATCAGAATTTCCTCTCATTTCTTACCTGCTGTAACAATGTTTTTTCTGATCCCTTTTTTCTCTGTGTGTAGAATATGTGACGGCACGATTTGGGAGCAGAGACGCCGAAAGCTATGCTGCGTTCACCATCACCGACGACCTGGGCCACGACCTCACCATCTCCTTCTTCCTGCGTACACGGAGGCACACTGGACTCCTATTGGTTCTCGCCAACAGCAGCAGCCAATACCTACGCATGTGGCTGGAGGACGGCAGGGTCAAAGTTCGACTCAACAGCTTGGAGAGCCTGAAGGGGGAGAGTTTGATCGACGACGGGGAAATCCAGTTTGTGAGCATAGAGGTGGTGCGAGAGCGTATGGCGCTGTTCGTAGCGGGCCAAAAACAGGGCTACGTCGGGATCGGGACGGTCAACATCCAAGCCGGGGATTTGGTCTTCGTAGGAGGTCTGCCGGAGCACAGGACAACGTCAGCGTTTGGGGGATACTTCAAGGGCTGTATCCAGGACCTGAGGATCAATGACAGAAGGCTGCAGTTCTTCGGGTTGGACACATCGGTGAGGTCCTACCCTCTGGAGGTCATGGCTAACGTGAGCGCTGGATGCCCCGGGGAATACGCCTGCAGCGTGAGTGAACTGGGAACAGCGGAGGATTGATGTCTGTAGGAAGCTTTTATCTCTGGTTTTTCTAGTTTTATCATTTTATTGTAACTGAGAGCTGACAACAGTGTCTCCCTTGTGTAGGAAAATGCATTCAGACATTCAAATCCAAGACAAGAATGAGTGTGATTTCGCCCACATATTGCTTTGCAGAAGAGAAACTGTAGAGAAACCAGAGTAGGATTAATTGCAGACATGAAATAAACTTTGAAATAAATTTCAAAGAAAAGGGACACTTTTCAGTCTAGAACAAAAATTAATGAATTTGTGCACTACATTTATTTTGATATTTAAAACAAAATGTGATGAAATGCAAAGTAACACTATTTTTCGTCCTCAGGGGAACCCTTGTCTGAACGGGGGTGTGTGTTACTCCGTCTGGGATGACTTCATCTGCACCTGCCCCTCCAGTACAGCAGGGCGGCGCTGTGAGGAGGTCAGGTGGTGTGAGCTGACTCCTTGTCCCGTAGATACAGAGTGTAGGATGATTCTGAACCAGGGATATGAGTGTAAGTACTGTCCAGCTTGACTGGAAACACGTTATGCATTTTAACAAAAAAGTATTTCATCAAACTGGGGTTATAAGATTCAACATTCAAAATTCAAAGTTGTATTGTCCATCACAGCAAGTAAGGAAAATGGAAAATTGTCTTGTCTAGATTGGTGTAAGGCTTATTTAAAACATGAAATACTCTAACATGCTTTAATGAAATGAAATTAAAAATGCAAACAAATGTAAATGTAAACTTACCAAAAGTGCTGTGTGTAAGAATAGTAACCTTCTCTCTGCTGTCCTTCTGTCTGTTGAGCTGTGAAACAGCAGTAGGACGTGTAGGAAGTGAGTCCCGGCCCGGTGGGATTGCTTTGTTTCACTAAAAATTCATACACATGTTGCCTTTTCAACTCGTGATATAAGTGGCCCAGTTGTTCATCTTGCATTTAATATGCAAGATGGAATTTATTTGATACTCGCATATAAAGTTACATTTATAAATAGAAAATAGGCCTAATCTTTTCAGAACTTCATAACCAATCATAACTCAAACATAACTCAAACTACACTATGCTTCACTAGAACTTTATTTAATGTTTAATAAAATTACAAGTATAAGCCATCCCTGTAAACAGTTATGTACAATCTAGAAAATTCACATAAAACTTGTGTTTAGCTGTCAAGTACTGTCAGTATACGGTATCAAAAGCTCAGACAATATAGTTTTGAGTTACAAAGCTCAGTAGTGAGGTGATGGTGTTTCTAAAGGGAGCCTTTAATCAGTGCTGAGAAATCCCCCTCTACTGAGGACAAATCAGGCTGGATTTCCCTAAAGCATCTTAGCAATGAGTTCATTTTTGTTCCATGTTACTTTTGGGAAATCCTGCTCGGTTTCTCCTGGTAGCAGACAAGGACTTCTTTACATCTAGGGCTGTATTCTAGTTAACCTTTGACCTTGTTTTCTGCATAGTAATCCTTTTTTTAGCCACCATGTAATGCAGTGATACAACATACTTGCTCATATACTGGCCTTAATCTGCCCATACAACATGTTCTCCGTGAAGAAGGATTGGATTGAGGCCAGATTACCCTTTTTCAGGAATTAGCGATGATTTGCATGGCTGCCAGTCTGCTCCGTAAACCCCTCCACCCTTAGTGATTAGCTCTAAGAGGTATAAAGTACCTGCTATATAATGGTATTTCTAACATCACAGATACTTGGACTCATCTGGTTGCAAGTCTCAAATGGCTATGTTCTACTCTTATATACTTTCTTACAACTTTTAAATGGAAAACCTCCTGTCTCATCTAATTTTCTTATTCTGTTGTGGAGTATAAAACCAGGACATCATTATAAACAAAGAATAAAGTTTAGTCACACTAATCCACTTTTAAACTAAAAGTTCAGTTTAAAAGTGGATGTGCTGTCAGTTAATAAGCTTCCTTTTGTTAGTTTAAACAATCTTTTTTTGTCTGTTCTAATTTCTGAAGTCATCTGTTTCATATTTTTGCGGTAATGGAATCAGCAACTAGGAATCCACACCAGCGAGTGGACAGATATGATCATCTCTTCATTTGTCTTTGTGTGGTGCCTCCAGGCTACGCCAACGCAACCTTCCTGAACGACAGCAGCGTCTTGTCTTACCGGGGGAACGGCCACATATCACGCAGCCTAACCAGCCTGTCGGTAAGCCTGCGGACGCGGAAACGCCACGCGGCCGTCCTGCACGCCGAGAAGGGCTCGGCCTTCATCACGCTCTCCGTCCAGGACGGCCTGCTCTACGCGGAGCTGCGGAGCGCCGCCGGAGGAGACCGGGAGGAGGAGGAGGGACGGGAGGAAGGGCCGCCTACGCTCAGCCTCAGCAGCCGGAGAAGCGTCAGCGACGGGGAGTGGCACAGCGTCCACCTCTTCATGGCAGCGCCCTGGGCACGGACCTCCAGGTGGACCCTGGTGCTGGATGAGGACGCGGAGGAGGCCAGCACCTCCAGCAGCCAGGGGGGCAACCTGAACTTCCTCAGGCAGGGGGCGGATATTTTTCTCGGGGGCATGGGGCCTGACGCTGGCTGGACCCTAGCTGGGTGCCTGGGTACTGTGGAGCTGGGGGGCATCGCCCTGCCTTACTTCAGCTCGTCGGAGGTCAACCTCCCGCGCACGCAGGAGGAGCAGTTCGTCCGCACGTCGGCCCTCCCCCCGCGCGCCGGCTGCGACGGGAGCCCCGCGTGTCAGCCCAACCCCTGCCTGAACGGGGGGGAGTGTCAGGACCTCTTCCACCTGTTCAACTGCAGCTGCGCCGAGGGCTGGGCCGGGACACGCTGCGACTTCTTCGCCGACACCTGCGCCTCCGGTCCGTGCGTCCACGGCAACTGCAGCGTGAACGGGCGGAGCTACGAGTGCGCCTGTGAGTTCGGCTACGCGGGTGCGGACTGCGGAGATGAGGTGGATGTGTGTCAGAATCACCTGTGTGCCCACGGAAGCACCTGTCTGCACGGACCCGACAGGTACTCCTGCCTCTGTGCCGAGAACTACACCGGACCCTACTGCAAGTAAGTTCACTGTTTACTGGGAAGATATTAAGACTTGCTGTAGACTACACTAGACTAGAACACACTAGACTAGACTAGACTGGACTAGAACAGACTAGACTAGACTAGAACAGACTAGACTAGACTGGACTGGACTAGAACACACTAGACTAGACTGGACTGGTCTAGAACAGAATAGAACAGACTAGACTGGACTGGTCTAGAACAGACTATAATAGATTAGACTAGACTGGACTAGAATGGATTAGAACAGACTAGACTAGACTGAACTAGAATAGAATGGTTAGTGACGATGGCGTGTGGACTTCACACATGTTTTAAGCAAGTCAAGAAAACAAGAAGAGAAGAGAGAAAGCAAGAACCACATGCATATTTAATGTCTTGAAAGCGTGTGCCTCTTGTGCTCGCATTAAGTGAACTGTTTTGATCGCACGGTAAATAAACACAACACACAGCAATAAATGTTCCAAGAGATTTTCACAGCCAAGCGAACCGTATTAGAACACAAAGGCAACCCCGCACTGTAAACGCTTTCCACGCCTCTGCTTGTGCGTTCAGCATTTCAACCGTGTCTGCAGCGAGCCCCTCAGATGCTGAACGTCTGCTCCAGCGTCAGCACAAGGCCTCAGTCGGCTCGCAGCTCGTAGAACAATCACAGCACCGAGCTCCCGGTTCAGCGCCGCCGTTGCTTTACCCCCCTCCCCCACTGTCATCTAGCGTTTGCCTTGGAGAACCATCAGGGGAATGCCTCCAACCATTTATCCTGTAAACACACACACACACACACTCGCATCAGCTCCGTCGCACAAGGACGCCTTTAAGAGTCGACTCACTCAGCGAAAGCCACTAGATCAGGCGCTCGTCTCCCTTTGCTGGGAACATCTTTGCTGTAAAGTTTGTGCTTTTCTTTCTTTTTTTTATCAAAACAACTTTTTTTTTCATGTTCTGTGCCTCTCTCTCTCTCTCTCTGTGTCTCTCTCTCTCTCTCTGTGTGTCTCTCTCTCTCTCTGTCTCTCTCTCTCTCTGTGTGTCTCTCTCTCTCTCTCTCTGTCCTTCTCTCTCTCTCTCTCTCTCTCTCTCTCTCTCTCTCTCTCTCTCTCTCTCTCTCTCTCTCTCCAGTGAACGGGTTGAAGAGATTCCGTGGTACATTGTTGTCAAGAATGTGTAAGTTGGGTTTTTTTCTCCCTTTTTCTTAGATGTTTCCCCGTTTGTTTGGTTATCTATTTGTCTCTCAATTGTCACATACAATAGCTTGTGTTTTGTTTTTTTTGTTACAAAATGCCGAGCAAAGCTATTAACGCTCCGAATGAAATAAAGTTTTGTTCCAATTTACCACTTGAAAAAAGTTGCACTTGCTCCTATACAACAATTACTAACATCTAGATAAACGTCATTATGGCAAAACATTCAAGGTTATCTGGCATTTTGAAACTTTAACCTGCAAAGCACTAGCATTTTTATATTGATAATATATTTATGTATTGTTTTAATCTTTGCATGTTATTTTTCTGAAACTGGCCATACAGTACACAGCCTTTTTGAAAGAAACGTCTTTGCTACAACCCAGATGTAGATAGTATTGAAGCCATGGAGTAATGGTTGGTTGTGTCATTCCTGTACATGTGATTTGATGTTGTGTTGCTGAACAGCTTCCAGATGACTTATTATCCTGCTAAGCCTCTTGCTCTCCCCCGCGGAGAACAGCAGGAAGCCCAGCGATACAGCCTCAGCCTCCCTCATTCATATGGATATTAAAGACACACGTGCAGATGGCAAACATGCATCCCAGTGTACCCACTGACCCCCCCCGCAATGCCATTAACATGACATGAAACACAAATATACTCGCTCAAATGTACACACACGCAAACATACACACACACACTCGCTCTCACGCACACGCAAACTTTGACACGTGTGATGTTATATGTTATTGTTTTCCATGTCTGTGTTCTGGCGTGACCTTTCACCCCCCCCGCCAGGCGCCCCAAGCTGCCTGTGTCTGTGTGTGGCGACGACATCAGAAACTACACCTGCTTCAACGGCGGGAACTGCACAGACCGAGAGCTGTCCTGCGTCTGTCCGGCCGGCTTCACCGGACACCGGTGAGAGAGAGAGAGAGAGAGAGAGAGAGAGATGAATGGGAAAGTGGGTCCAGAAAATGGCCACCATTTTGTAGCTCATTGTTGGCTTTTGATGCCACGCATTAATCAACATCTATCTATCTATCTATCTATCTATCTATCTATCTATCTATCTATCTATCTATCTATGTATGTATGTATGTATGTATGTATGTATCTATTTATCTATCTATCTATCTATCTATCTATCTATCTATCTATCTATCTATCTATCTATCTATCTATCTATCTATCTATCTCTATGTATGTATGTATGTATGTATGTATGTATGTATGTATCTATCTATCTATCTATCTATCTATCTATCTATCTATCTATCTATCTCTATGTATGTATGTATGTATGTATGTATGTATGTATGTATGTATGTATGTATGTATGTATGTATCTATCTATCTATCTATCTATCTCTATGTACAGTATGTA
>OMKK01044776.1:0-12395 GCA_900302305.1 Polymixia japonica
AATTGTCTTGTTTCAATGTTGCTATTGGAAATGCTTTGTGTATGTAAAAACATTTACTTTTGATTTAATTTTTGCAATAAAGATTTGAATGTAAATGCATTACCAACTTGTTTGAACCAAGTGCCGTTCTTTTACAGAACTGAGATGGATAGTTTACTCGTTCCTCAACCAGGCTCTTTACTCTAGAAGTAAGTTTAAGTTTGTTTTAAAAGGTGAGCAATGGGAGTGAGAAATGTAATAATGGGGTTGGGCCAAGTCAGAGTGCAAAACAGGTTCAAGTCACAAGGTGTCAGACTTCACTTAAGACTCTTTTCAAAGAGCTTAAGTTTCTTGAGTCAGTTACAAGTCTAGTTAAATCTGTGTGGACATTTAGAAAGCATGGCTGTGATCTAGCTGAATACGTTACTCTACTAGTTATTCACAATTAAGACTATAAAGGCACTGGCTTTATTTTATTCAATGTTTCCCACTTCAGTTATTTCAATTAATTGGGTATGACTAGCCACCAGTGCATTGAACACACTGAATACATTTATAGTAAGTAAGGGCATAGAACAATCAAATTTGGAGGTAGAATGGGTCGTCTAGTAATCAGAGGATCCCTGGTTTGATCCCCAGCTCCTCCTGGTACTACGTCAAAGTGTACTTGAGCAAGACACTGAACCTACTCTCGATGAGCAGGTGTGCATGGCTGCCTTTGTGTAGTCCCGATACTAGAAAAGTTCTATATAAATGCAGTCCATTTACCATTTAGAGAGTATTCTGAAAATACTTATTCTTCAATCTTAGTCTTACTTCTAAAATTGGGATAAATGTCACCTTTTCCTGCACAGATGACCACATTTCTTCTCTGGGTGACTTGCATACAGAGTGTATTGATGTGTGGACAGTCAGTGGATTGTACTGGTGAAATGCTTTGTTTACCCTGGTAATGTCTTCCATGTCATTTTCAGTTTCATTGCTTGCTTCATCTCACAAGACTGGCTATTTGCATATAAAGAACTTATTCACTTGATATAATGCATCACATGTCACGATGCATCGCATGTCACGATACAATATCTATTATCATGTTAAGTAAATCACAGCAGTCCGAAGCAAGACATCAATTATAAGTCCTTAAAGACAGATCATTTTATTGGAGGGCAACTGTACCTTTTCTAAGCAGATGGAGGTGTTCTAATTTTAATTAAGGGAAAACATTTGGACGATATCTTGATATGAATGTGTTGTTAGCAAGCCCAACAACTTGAGGCAGTTCCTGAACATGAAAGGAATGTCCAGACTATCAACATTCAATAGATTCAAAGCATCTTTGGTTCAGTTCTCTCACAGTTTAAAAAACAAAAACAAACAAAAAGGATCAAATATTTACAGCAACCACAAGTGCAATTCAATAGTTCTTAAGAAAGCAGTTAAGAAAAATCATCTCCAAACTTTGTTGTGCTTAAACATAGGAACTGTTGCTCCATGACATATTAAAGTGCAAAATTGTTCAGTAGTTTAAGTGCATAGGAAAGGCAGATTTACATTTTATACAGACAAATACATTCTACCAGCAGGTGAACTTTAGATTCATCTTGGCGCTCAGACATGTCTTAAACTATAATTTGCAGAACTAAAAATCAAAAGGTTTTCATAAATTTGATTGAGCTCTGAGCAGTTATTAATAGGCTATTAAGAAGGCATCTGAACAAGTCAATATCAAGAAACAGTGCGTACTAGAAGAAAATTTCCCTGAAGCACAAATGAAAACACTATCCAGTGCTTTTTTAAAAAACAAAAACAAAAAACTCCAACTGTTTCTGCAGTAAAATGTCTTAGAGGCACAGTTAGTGATATTTTCCATCCATGACAAAGATTTTGCTAATTGTTTCAGAAGTTTGTGGGTTGGACTGCTAAACACAAGCTAAAGGTCAGTAGAGTTTTGAACTCCAAGAGTATCCAAGAGTTTGGAAAATCAAAGGTTTTGGATTTTAATTACTGATGGTACCTTTCATACGATATTTTTTTTCCATGTGATATTAAGGTGACTGGCTTGAGAGCAGTCTATCGGCCAGGTGGAACTGGAATGCATGGCTTGCTTCTCTGGTAATTCCTATACAAACATGAGCATACCTTATTTATGGTTGAAGCTAAATGGGAGTTATAGGAGTTAATTTCCTTAATGCTAAATGAGGACGATTAAAAGAAAAGACTCGATTGCTATTATTGAGTTAGCATTAGCTGTGGCTTAATATTACTAATATGTGGGTGGCAGTTACCAGTAAACCAGATCAAGCATTCAGACCATTCTCATGCTAAAGAAGCATAGGACTATCACATGTGGGGGGAGGTAAACTTTAAATAAACATTCTTAATTTTAAAATAACTCAAATAAAATAATGTGGGGGATATTCACAAGTCTCAATATTTACAGTGTTACAGACAATTCTAGAAGTCTGTTGGCTTGCGAAACTTATGATAAATAAATTATTTGTTAAAAAAAAAAAAAAAAAAAGGCAGTGCATTTGCTATTGCTTAAAGTACTAAAATGCACATATAACAGGCACACCAATGCTTCCTGAGGCTGATCAGTGAAGTCTCAATCAGCTTCTGTTATAATACTGGTAGTGTCGGCTTCATCAAAGTTCCTCTTATAGCGGACGGTGGTAGAGAAGTAGGATCTTTTCTTCTTGTAGATGAGGAAGCCAATGGCTGCCAGGAGAGCCGTGAGGACAACCAGGAAGAAACCCAGAGCCACTGGAGAGCCTCCCGACCCTGAGTGCCAGAAGATAAGATTCAGCCAGCCAGACAAAACCAACAAGTCTGTCAGTCAGACATCAAGTCATTTTTATTACTGAGAAATTAATTGTGCTGTAAAATTAACGGTTCGAATCTTAATAGGTTGCTAAGTTATGCTAGTAGCTTCTTAGGCCCTACACAACAACGACATTAGCTGGCTTCCAAATGAGCGTGCATACATGCTGCCTGTAATACCAACATGTTTACAAGCTCATCCATCCCAGTAACAGCTTACTTCATCAACAAAAATGATTTGTGCTCGTTGCACTCTATACCCGATGGCTGGTGATGGGGACGGCGATGATGACGCTGGCCGTGTAATGCAATTCATGCATTGATGTCATGACGATTTTTAGGAAGGTGACCATGACAGCACTTCACTATAGTTAAAGTACAGAAACATCCAGAAGGCGGGGCCTTTATGTCAGGCCAAGTGCCACTCACTTGCTGCAGCTTTGCAGATGACTCGACTCTGGCTGCCCTTGCAGGTAATGCGGTTCCAGACGCCTCCGTCTCCTGACGCCATGACAGCGCAGAAAGCCTCCGACCTATCCCCAGTCACAGAACTCCCAGTCTTCCAGTTAGAGAAGTCCAGATCGGAATCATCCACCCAGTTCACCGGCATGCCTGGTAGACGAAGGGAGGGAAGGGAGGGGAGGGGAGGAGAGGAGAGGGTAAATGGAGCCAGAAGGATGAATAAATGAATGGACTGCCCACAGTATCAATCTCACTTGGTGTGTAATTCTATAGAGTCGCCGAATGCGTAGAGCAAATATCGAAAAGTCTCAAATGAGAAGGTAATGCAGTTGGCTACAATTAACAGATGGAGGAATCAGGTCACGGGACACGAGATAATCAAGTAGATAGTGTTGTCCTTCTGAACAGAAATGACTGTCTTCAGGCATGAATTAGGTGATTAAATCAAGCGTGGAATGTTCCAGCGGTGTGTACTGATGTAATTACTCATCATGTCTTTGTGTTTCTTTGTTTTAAGGTCATCTAAATGGACAACGCCGTCTGTACTGTCTGTCTATTTCATATGATGGGACTTACCGTAAATATCCAGGTCCATGCCCAGCCATACTCGACTGGTGATGAAAGGGTTATCGGACATGTACCCTACTACGAAGTCATTCTCTTCTTTGGTATTTATAGTCAACAGATGAGCGTCTGTCCAAAAAAACAACAACAAAAAAACGAGGAAAAACAAACAAACAAAGAAACATGTTAGATCTTCTGAAGACTATAAACCTATGATGGACTACAGCTGATTAATATAAATAACCATGACAACCAATTACATAATTCAATTGCTGTCTGCCCCAAAAAAGTGGAACAAGGTCCAATAGAAGTGTGACATATAGCGGAAACAGCGCAGTCAGACTCACCCAGACTTTGACAGATGCCCTTGGCCTGTTCTATGCTGTAGACGGTGTAGTTGTAGAAGCTCATGTCGAAGGCGTAGCAGTGGCCCTCGTACTCCATCCACTTGGACTTGCCGTCTGTCTGGGGGCAGTTATTGGATGCCGGGGCCACCTGCAGGTTGGCCCCTAATTCACAACACCACGGAAACAGGTGGGGAAACGGGTAGTGAGACTTCACCGGAAATGGACCGAAGGGTCGATGCACAGCTCTTAACGCACTGTTATGACTTGGTGTAATTCCTTATAGGGTTCAGTGGTAGGACTGATTTCAATCATTTCCATATTCTGTATGAGGGAAGGGCAACAGTTCCCGTGCAGAGGAAGCCACTGCAGTGTTGATAACATAACAAACAAAAAAAAATATTTGTATCTTACTTTGGGAACTGGTAGTAATGGTGGTGTTGTAGCAGATGGCTCCATCTACCAAGCTGTTGCAGTTGGTCTTCACCCAGCTTCCAGTAGAGGTAACAAATACGCAGCCAACCTGTTGACCAACTGAGTTGGAATCCATCTGAGAGTCAGAGATGTCTGCTTTGTAGTCATATCTAGTCCCGTCAGACCACTCGTAGGCTGGGCCACTAGCCTGCATGGAGGAAGACATTCAAGAGAAATATGAGGTAAGAATTATGACATGACAGGCATGACTCCTCCCATATGGCTACGTGCATGAACATACTGCGAATTAAAATTAAAACCATCTAGAATTAGATTCATGGTGATTGGCTCGAATAACTGCAAAATTAAATCTTTGATGTCAGCAGAGATGTGATCTGATTGGCAGGCTTTGAATGGACCCGTAATCTCAAAATTAAGCTCAGTTACAATTTCATTTAAAAAAGGGACTAGGGTCAGGGACATTTCAAGCAGAGTTTCTTACGTAATGGTTGGATAGGCCGATCCAGAGCGGGAAGCCGTCTGTCCTGGCCAAGAGCTCCATGTGTGCATCGTGCTGGATGTCATGGACGCTCGCCAGGTGCCCCCCGCTTCGACCACACTCTTTCACGGCCTGGAACCAAGTCAACTTTCTAGTAACAACTTGGTAAGTAAGGTTGCCGTACTGCTGAAAATCCTTGGATGACTGGTTGTACTTCTCTTTTGGTTCTTGAGAGGGGAGGATAAGTGCAAACGATCGGGTTGAATTCAAAACATCTAAGGTGATGACCATATGCCATATTGATATTAAACTGGTTCAGAATAAGGAAGAATCATAACAGAGATGAATACACTAGGATCCACTAACCATTGTCCAGTTTGCAGGCCACGATGCTCCTCTGTTTAAAGAGCTTGAAATAGATTTTGTTTGTGATGAGCTCCCAGATCCCATCAGGGTTGAGACCAGCCATGAACTCTCCCTCTATGTCTGGTCTGCCATATCTCCAACTGGAGTATTGCACGTTGGTGCCATCATACCACTTCATCTGGTTATCTACAGCAGAACACAATGACCAGCCTTAATGTATTCACACTTCACACAATGTCACTGAGATGGATCATCCATAGTTGCTGTGCATTATCTAATTGTTTTGTACTGTGATAAACAGATATAAGATGTCCTTGTGCCAGCACCCACCGGTGTCATCTGGGAACAGCCCCAGCCATACAAACTGGACCAGTTTCTGGAAGGGCAGGAGCTGCTGCCTGACGAACTCATTCTCCGCTGCATTCCGGATAGTCAGGATGTCTGCGTTTGCGTCTGAAACATCATCGCCACCTTCATCATTATCACTGTCCTCATGGTCATCATTACATCTGGTATGCATCGGGTATGCGTCTGGCTATTTTCAAATGAGATTTGCAGTAGCATAATCAAAATGTGTACACAGCCAAAGCCTTACGAAATTTCTTGCAAGTGTCTTGAATGCGTCCGTTTTCAAACTGTTCCCATCTGGAGGCGACCAGCTGGAAGGAGTAACAGTTTTTTTTGAAGGGGATCCAGGTTGGACCGTTGATCTTATGGGGACACTTCACTGCAACATCCTCTGGTGTAGTGATGATTTCCTCTGTAATTTACAAGTAAAAACAAAAACCCCACCGTGTTTAAGAATATTGATATTTCTAGTTAGGGCTGTAGCCTTTGTTGAATACCCCCCTTTAACAGGTTTACAAAAATGTCTTTCTTTCAATTCACACACAAAAACACACATACAGGTCAGAACATAGGATCATCCTTAGTCATGGAACTGACATGGGAGATAAAACCTGTGAACTGTATGTAACAGGACTCTAACCATGTACCATGCTGTATATTACAATGTAAATTGTTGATACATCTCTTCACCAATGCTATTCCTGTACATTTATTGTACTTGGTCAATAGAGTGACTGTGATTCTAAAAACTGGAATTCTCTCCTGGCATCTTTGTACTGGTTTCCAGCTCAGAAAGGTTCTAAAGGGATCCATGCTATAGTCTAATTTCCACAACAGAACCAGAGCTAGGTAGTGCTTGGTTTCCTTAACGGGGCCAAATGAGTCAGCTAGTGCTTTATTATCTATTTTTCCTCAGTTTGCTCCAAAAATCAAAATTGTATGACTCTACAAGTAGTAACATGAATTACTTATCTGTAGTTTTGAATAAACCATTTTCAATTTTGTCCTGCTAAGACCTTGCAGTTTTCCACCATATAATAAAATGAATGTATTATCAAACAAGTTATAACATCCACTCAAGAAGAATACTGAAAAGTAATCCATTTAGAAATTCACTGATATTGATTGATTTTGGAGAATTTATAAAATTCCCTATTTTCCCAGCCTGGGAATTTTTTCTATAATTCCGTGATATTCCAGAAATTCCAGGACCAGTTAGGAATAAATAGGAGGAAGTGCAGTACCAAAGTACCATCACTCACCAAGTGGTTTGTGGCAGATAGCACCTCCCAGCGTCTCCTCACACTCTGTGGCTTTCCAGTAGCCATCAGTGTCCTGGTAGACACAGGAGCCGCTGGTTGCCTCAGAAGTCCAGCGGCTAAATATGGTGTGGCTGTGGTCTGTCCAACGGTAGTGGATCCCTTTCTGAACACAGAAACCGAAAAATAATCGATGAAACCCATCTTGCATTAAAAAAAAATAATCGATGAAACCCAAATGCATTATTTCAAAAAAAGATGTGACGCACTGTCTGGAATACGGGCGGCGTTTCTTCGGTACTTACATCTTCACTGAAGAGGCCGATCCACATGGGTGTGCGTGCACGGCTCACGTGCACAGTGAGGACCGACTGCAGGAAAATATCGGCCACGCTTGCCAGGTCCATGTCACGATTCCGGCACTGTTCTAGGGCCTCAAACCAGGTGAGATTCTCTCGCAGCAACAGGAAGGTGTGGTTATGGATCTGGATAGGCGCCGAGGCTTCAACCTGGGGCTGCTCTGGTTTATCTGACATTAGGGGGTGAGTTAATTAGCCTCGTATAAAAAGAAAGAACCTTGTATCTCTTTCACCTGAGGCAACTTGATAATATACCGCTTAGCTGAACAGTAGTTTTGTTGTAGTGTGTGAGAATGTGGAAAGACTAGACTTTCTCTATCAGACATAAAGGCCTCATCGGAAATGAAAAGTGAAATGATACTGTACGCAGCACCATGCCTGTGGAGTCCAGTGTTTACCTGCATAATGCTGGCAGATGGCCACATGTTGCTGCTCAGTGCAGGTGTTATAGTCCCAGGTACCCATCATGTCAGAGCTGGGGTTGTTGATCATTAACGCACACAGTTCCAAATGTTCTAGAACCAACGTCTACAGAAAACAACATTAATTAGGCAAATTAGGCGCATTTTACACTAATTAGGTAAGGATAAAGGTTTAAAATGTGTCTCCGAATTCTGCGTCTCAGAAAAAAAGGCTTTTACAGGACCACAAAACCATAAGTGCTCATAATGCACCTGTATAAGAGCAACTGTGAACTAATACTACTTGGAAGAGAATACATTCTAACTGTTGAAGCAGCTGTATTAAAGTAATTGTAGTGCATTAGGGGTGTAAAAGTTGACTGGGTTAGCATTACGCCCTTAACGGTGAAACACAAACTCTGAGGTTAGTGTAAACAAGGAAGTGAAGGGAAGATGAACTTACATTGACTCTTAGAGGTCTGAGCATGCCATGAAGCAGGGGGTTGAAGTTAAGGAAGGAGACTGGGCTTTTATCCACCCATTCTGGGTCATCGGGTTTGAGTTTCAGACCGATCCATGTGTTCTGCAGTTCTGGCATGTCCAGCAACAGGGTGGTGACAAAGTCTAAACACACGGGCAATTAAGACAATTATTGGAGGGTTTAAGTATGCCATGTTTAATGTCCATGTATTGGATGTATCAACATCGAAGTTTTAGATTAACATTTAGATTTAATCAGGATAATAAGGATAAAAACCAGATGAGGCATGATGAAGTCGTGACATGATAAGCTGACCATGGTTAACACGCCATGCTTATTAAATGCACTAGAGAAAACAATTGTGTAAATATCCTCACCTTGCTCCACCTGGTCAGATATGGTGACCAGAGTACTCTTTATGGACTGGCATTTCTCACTGGCGTCCCCGAACGACAGAAGTGGACTGGGCTTCATCACTTTGTAGCACTGAAAAATGCAGGCCACGGTCAAAATCACTAAAATTATTTACAGAAGAGATACACACAGAGGTGGTTGCTAAGCGCCAGCAGGGTACACTTCACGCCTTGCTCCAAGTGAAATATCACCAAGGTCAACTGTGTTTTGAATTGTCTCTTTGGTTGGTTCATCTAACCTAAACAATAATTTTGTGTTTCAGTTAGGTTGTGACTATGTTAAAAATGTCAACTCAAACCCACTTAGCAACGTAACACCAAGATATCAATAATTGGTCATTTAACTACCAACACCAGTAATACAAACAAATTGTTTGTGTCTGTTAGTTTTTCAAAAGGTCAAATTCATATTTTATGCTTGATTTTAAGTTTTAAAAGCCAAGTTTGCTTGGCTCAATATTCTTAAGATATCGACAGGTAAGCAATAACATTAGGTCAATATTAAGTTCAAATAGAACAACTATCCTAAAAATACCATGTCTGCCTTATCTAACTCTTTTAATGGGTGAGTGTCCTAAGCTCCCCAAGAGCACCTGGATGGTCTATAGACAAAGGTCAAATTCTAAAACATTTGTGGCATTTCTCCTTTCCTTTAATGTGAGAAAAAATAAATGCTTTCATTAGTGGATCTTTATCTTTAAGCTGCTCTGTGCAAAATGTCTGTTATTTTATGTTAAAATAACATAAGAGACTGTGTGCTATGTAAAGGTTCAGTGAAATATGATCTTCACAACAAATGTCTGCCGCTTCAGGTCGGTCAGTGTGTTGACATTCCCTCTTTTCTAAACAGCGTTTACAATCCCCGGCCCGTGTCTAAACTCCTAAAGAATCCGGACCCCTGTAGTGTGTGAGGAAGAGGGGAAAGTCCAGCTCGCTTTGAACTGTGAGGGCTTGTTGTGATTACCCTTCGCTATCGGTAGAGGCTTGAATTTCGCACATAGAGGGGCTACGCTGTCTCTCTCTTTCTCTTTCTAAGAGGTTGTACGATCTGATGACCAGCAGGTGGTGCTAAAACGTCACATCCCCCTCTCCCTCCCTCTCCCCATCCTCATCTCTGCACTGGCTCCTCATGTTCTCAAAAAAAACAAAAACTTCTGGTTTTACGTGATCTTCCTTGGGTCACAGGTATATTGTCGGGTCGCTTACTCCTGATTCTTGGTCGCTTGTAATGTTCGAAGGTCATCCTACTGTTGTACGTTGCTCCGGTTAAGAGCTTCATACCTTATCTCTGAAAGTCAAGGAGCCGCTTTCACAGGGCAGTTCTCCGGCATGAGGCTCCAGAGGGTTTCTCTCCACCGACGTGCTGTTGTGCCTCTCGCACACGAACGGCAGTCGTACCTGACAGCTGTAGTCGTACTCTGTAAGGGAACACAGGACGACGACACGTCTGCGAGTTAGAGAGGGAGAGACTCCAGGTGCGCCCGACGAATTGGTACGTGGCGATCAGATCGAGTGATGTGCGTGAAAGCTTTTGTGCGTTGCTGTGAGGATCGAGGCCACGACAGGAATGCTGTTCTGACTTCAGCTGTATAGAAACAGTGATGTTTATTCACCTGGGGAGAGGTTCTCGGGACTGATAGAGGTGCATCTGCCCAGGAAAGCAGTGTGATAGAAGTACATCTGTCTGAAACTGGGACACAAGGCACACATCCTTTCAGTGAACCTCCATGCATGTAACATGTTTTTACTGAATATCAAAGCGATAAGTCATTTATATTTAATTGATTGTGTGTGTGTGTGTGTGTGTGGGGGGGGGGTTGCTTTACGTCATGGGGAAGAAGCGTCCAATCTCTTTCATATCGGCCCACCAGCTTTGCGTGGAAGAACTTGACACCTGTTCAATAACATCAAAGTCTTAACACTGCAGTGAGGGCTTAGGTTATATGGCAACGTAACACATAACATACGCCATTCAGTGGTAGCTTTTATCTCACGTCCCTGACAGTACCGTTGATGCACACATTGTTAGCATGGCTGTTTCCGGCGGAGAACAGACCATAACACACACACACACAAACACACAAACACCTTGCGCTAGTTGGTAATGACACAGTACAACTGTGTTCTCTCTTGCAGTGAGGCTGGGTCCTGACACACACAAACACTCTCCCTACCGAAGGATCCTGGAAAGGCCAAGCAACAGACACCGGCCAAGGTGTTATGTTTGAGTTAGTTACCTTACCTTTGTTAGGTACTGATGGATCTGTCTTGCGGCGGTGAAGCTAAGTGGTTCAGCCAGCTTGCTATCGTTCCCATTGCAAAAGAGCGCAGCCTCCTCAAATGTCAGCATTGGTTCCTTCACAAACCAAAACTCCTTGTCATCTATGAAGAGAGATGTCTCATGGTGACCACCTGAAAAAATAAAGGGAGCAGTTTAAGATCTGACATATTTGACACACATTTTAGATCCCTAGTACATGGAACCATCGACTTAAACCAATTTAAATTAAATTAATTTTATTCCAAGGAAAATGCTGAGGAAGACCATGGCTGACAGTACAACAACAAGTACAGACTCAAAGATAATAATGGTTCATAAAAACAGTTGGACTTACCAGGATTGTACCATATTGGGGTCTCTGGGGTCTTTCCTAATAAAAAAAGAAAAGAAAAAAGAAAAAAAAAGTCAATTAACAGCAGAATCTGACCTAAAGCTTATAAAGGTATAAAGAACACATTATTATGAGGTATAAGGAGGAAGAGTTACATTAACAATCTAGAGTTATATATAAACTGTGTATGGAGTATATTAAATTTGTTAGATAATTGTAATTTTGTGTATGTATGTATAAGGCTGAGGCCAAGTATACATGTATATGTATGGGTGTATGTATAAATACATATAGACAGTATGAAGATGATAAATAGTTACGAAGAATATATTTATAGAATATGACATGACGATGAATAGTAATGAAGGGGTAGGACTAAATAAGTTTTATACTTCATCCTACTCCTTTTTGAACATGTAGATCGAGTGTTTTGTTTTTTGGCCTGTGAGGCTTGTTTTTCAGTTGTTTGTATTTTTTCTTTTTTATTTATTATAGGGCCTATTATATTATTTTTATTTTAATTCACATTTTAACATGTTCAAAATAAAGATTTAATTCATTAATTAATTAAAAAAACTGTTGATAACTGCTGTTACTATTTGATAACTTATTACTTTTACTGATATTCTGTACGTCAACATGCCCCAGCCTGCATCTGTATTTTACTGTATTACTGTCTATGTACAACTTAGCTTCTCTTCTTCTGCCCTTATTTGTGATTCTCCTACACTTAGTACACAGATCTATCTTATCTTACTTATCTTATTTTGCTATTTTATATATATATATATAATTTATTCTTTTTGGTCTATACCTACTATGCAGTTGATGCTGCCATGTCTTAAGAATGACCCTGTGTTATAATGTGTTATGTGTTACAATGTGTTATAATGTGTTATGTGTTATAATGTGTTACAATGTGTTATAATGTGTTATGTGTTATAATGTGTTACAATGTGTTATAATGTGTTATGTGTTATAATGTGTTATGTGTTATAATGTGTTGTGTTATAATGTGTTACAATGTGTTATAATGTGTTATGTGTTACAATGTGTTATAATATGTGTTGTGTT